>JALPQI010010789.1:0-37635 GCA_025490895.1 Thaumatotibia leucotreta
TAATGACGTTCTGTTTTTTTTTGGAATTAACGCTCGTATTAGATGGCAGGCGACAAACCTCATTGCGAATGTTATAGTTTAGCCAGGGCTCACTATGGGATTGTGAGATGGCAGCACTGTGGCGTTAAGTCCAACGAACTGTCATAATGAATACGCTTATTAAATTTTCTATATATTTTAAGGTTTATTTATTCTTAAAACGATTACTTTAGGAATATTCTTAACTAAACTAAATAAAACAAATAGTTCATATTTTAAAGACAAGGGTCATAGTCATAATCGCGTAAACTTACGTTTAATTTACGTTTTTTGTCTGCCTGCGACCACGGGTGTAACGTCATGCCCGAAACGTCAGGATATAATTAAACGTAAGTTTACGCGATTAAGACCCGTTTGTCTTTAACAACTTCCCTGTCCAATGAGTCAAATATGACTCAAACACACCTTTTGGAATAAGCTCTTGACCCATATGTGACTCATTTTATAATAAAATTCATTCAATGTTTTTTAACAGAACGTGGCCCAATCTCGTCGTGTTTGTAGCATGGACGTGTTGCTAAAACCCTAAATATGCATAATCCAAAAAAAAATTGTGTGATTTGTTTTGGATTTTTTGTACGGTAGGAAGACTTTTATTACTATCCTAGGATAGTAATAAAAGTCTTTGTTTTTGCAAACATTTTTTGGATTCATTTTTTTATTTTCTACCTATTTCTCATTGGTATACAGCACAATAATCAACATTATATTAGGAAAGGTTTAGGGATGTTTGACGTTGAAGCAATCTAAGCAAAACGCCTTTTGACAAGTCTTGCACTCTGTGTGAACTTGTTTCGCTTTTCTCGCAAGTTTTCCTTCTGCTTTTAGTTTGGCATAGCAGCCCGAACAACGTTTTCGCACCAGTCTATTTTCTCGTCGCGGAATTTCTTCTAAACTATGTCTTCCTCTATTGTTGCCGCTTGAAAGAGAACTTGAAGAGGAAGAACATCCTAATGACGGGCGTATGTTCGGTTCTTTGGTTGTAGCGGCTGGGCCAATAAGGTATCGAATAAGCTGCTCTTGGACTTGTAGAACAGATAATTTTGATGTATCTGCAAGTTCATTATAAATGCATCGCGAATTGATCACGGCAACTTGAAACAACAAATCAACAGCAATCTTTTTATACCACGTCAGACTTTTGCGTAGTGGAGAATGAAATGACGATAGTTGGTCTGCTATGTCTATACCCATTTTACCGTCATTATATTCTATAATAGCGTCCGGTTTCATTACAACTCCACGTCTACTTCTGACTTCAGCCATAGAATCTCCGTGACATGTTGATATCATCAAAACATCTCGTTTGTCGTGCCATTTTAGCACAGTCAAATAGTTGTCTTTTTGTCTCGCGATTAATTCTCCTTTCTTTAGCTTTGCTTTTACGACATCTTCTGGTAAACTCTTTCTGTTTTTACGTAATGTACCGCATAAATCAGTTCTTCGTTCTTTGAGATATAACGCCAGAGGCACACTTGTATAATAATTATCGGCTATGAGCAGACGCCCTTCATTCAAAAGTGGTCCTATGAGCTCTATCACAGTTGTGCCTGGTTTATCAAGACCCTCTAATTGATTGGACGCTCCTGAATATATTTGATATGACCATGTATAGCTGTTTGTTGTACAGGCTTTGTATATTTTCATTCCATACCGATCACTTTTCATGGGGTTGTAGGTTCTTATGATTAGCCTACCATGAAATTTTACCATTGATTCATCGACGACAATAGTATGACCAGGTGTATACAAATTGCGAAAATTTTCCACTATTATATCCACAAGTGGTTGGATTTTATGAGTTCTCTCCTGTCCTATAACACCTATTTGAACATCTGTAAAATGCCAGCATCGCAAAATTGAAGTAAATCGGTTGTACGACATGTTGATTCGATGAAAAAGAGGATTATAATAAAGCACGTCTAATTTCCAATAATGCTCTATACTCGGCAATGGATTCAGACCCATGTACATAATCACACCAAAAAAGGTTTTCATTTCATCTCTAGTAACGTCCTTCCATCTTTTCATCCGACTAAACTCCGTATTTCGAACAACTTTCAAAAGTTCCGCGTAGTTGTTAGTATGAATAACCATATCATCAATCAATTCGTCAGACACAAAATATTCATATATTTTAGTCAAACTTACTTCACCGTTTTCCATAATAGTGTGTCTATTTTGTACTCCGTGATTCCCCGTAAAAAGTTCTCTGCCTACGCCCAAAATTTCGCTATTCCACTCTGTCTCACAATTGGTTGGTGTCGAACCTTGTAAAGTACGGTCTTCGCCAGATGATAACGAGGAGGTAGAACGTATATTTAGATACTCACAAGTTATTTCATCTCTAAAACTTTCGTCGGTTTCTGTTACAAAATTCGTTATCGATTCAATATTTTCACCATCGCTTGTATCTTCTTCATCCTCACCTGGAGCGTACAAATCATCACTCCCGCTGCTAAAATCTTCTTCATCAGACTCTTCCAAATATCGTATTATATCTTGCGTACTGTTAAGTTTTTCGCCTAGCCATTTTTACTACCTACCTAACATGAAAAAATAACGAACTTTTCAAAGTAATTGAAGTAGGAGTTTAACTTGCTAAGAACACGTAGAAATCGAACTGAGCACTCTGGATTTGAACACGTTATAACTTGTTGAGAATAGTGCTGTGAAACATTTCAAATCCATTCACTCAATGAACTTATATTTTATAGATAATTACCTACTCATATTTGACTCACTGAACTTATTAGAAATAATTTTATATAGTACGTTCATGAGTCAAGAAATGAGTCAAATAAAATGTTTACATGCGACTCATTGGACTTGATCAAATAATTTTTATGTGCCACGTTCATGAGTCTCAAATGAGTCAATAGATGATTGTGCTTCTATGTGACTCAATGGACTTGGTGGAAAAAATTGTATGTGCCACGTTCATGAGTCTCAAATGAGTCAAAAGATTGTGTTTCTATGTGACTCAATGGACTTGGTGGAGAAAATTATATGTGGCACGTTCGTGACACACATTTGAATCAAAAAAAAAAAGTAAAATAAAAGGTAAAAAAACAACAATTTTCATTTTTTATGATTATTTACTATGAGATGCGTACACATACTATGGATTTAATTAGCAGAAGGGGTGAACGTGGGGTAGTTTGAAAAGGCCTTGTATGGGGACAGTGAAGTTGTTAAAATATAATCGTGAAAGTTTAAATCAATATGAAACAAATAGTTCCTTGTCAATTCCCATGGAATTAACACATTGAGCGCCGGAAACTACCGAAGGGAGTTCTATTTTTGCTACAAAGCGGAAAAATTACGGCATAAGCTACGAGCGTAGCACTCGTTAGCAACGAAAGTGTTAACAAAGGTATAGTAATTTTCTTTAGTACCAATGACTTTACGCCCGTTTTAGAGCTCAATCTTCAGTTCAGCGACTGTTTTCTAGTCGTAAGCCATTACAATATCAATAAACTTCCAAATACAATAGAATTTGGATACTTTGATGTTCAGTACCTATAATACGAGGGGCCGCACATAGTGTGCCACTAAGAGGGATAGACATAGTCACTTACTACTAAGAAGAAAGTGCCACACAGGCACTTAGTGACGTATTCAACGCATTTGTCTGGCACTTACATTTAGCATCTAATGCACACACACACAAAAAATAGTGGCACAGTGATAAGGACGGACGATTATCGTTCCTTTTCACTTCCACTAGTAAAAAGTTTCATAAGACCATCCCTTTCGTTCTTGCTATTATTATAACGTTGTCAAATCCATATTAATCCTACATTCATGCTATAATAGTATGAATCTGACAGCTGCTTGGCTTGGACTTCATGCCTACGTAGCGCCGCCTGGTGGCAGAAAACTAAGGTCCGACCGAGATCTCGGCACTCTCGGCCAAAAATGGCCGGAACTCTCGGCCGTGGCCGAGATTCGTAATGAGCTGTAATTGGCGAGCTTAACGCCATCTCGCGAACTTACTGTGATTTTATTGGTGTTATATTGACATGAACTGACTTCAATTTCACTTTAAAATAAACGGAAGGAATAATTTAGAGTAAACAACCCCTATCATACTGTCGATAAAAATACCTTTCGAATACCGGTTTTTGGGGTAAAACGTAAAAAAAAATCCAAAAAAATGCTGTATTTAGTTTGACGTTGGACTTACTATAGGTATTTGCTAGCGATTTTTTAATTAATTTATACGTTTTTTATCCTTTATGCAAAGTCTCGGTCTCGGTCTCGGCCGATCAAATCTATTCTCGGTCTCGGCCGAGACTAAAATGTGGGTCTCGGTCGGACCTTACAGAAAACATATCGAAACCCTCATTGGAAGGCAGCGCCATCTGTTAGACTACTACTAGAGATGCAACAAGGTTCTTACATATTTATCGTTTTCTGCTTGCGCAGAATAATAAAAAAACAGGTGATAAGATGTAATGTTAGTTTATTTCAGTAAATAGCCTATATACAATCCCCGGGTATCATACCGTCTGCTTTGGATTTCATAACAATGTGGCGAGCCGCCGACCGGACTTACGACTAGGAGTTAATTATTGTGACTGCTTTACATCGTCAGCTCCTGTGGGGCAAAAAACATGGAATTAATATAAATATAATCAATAATCCCTTAGTATGTGTAGACATACGAAGAAAAACAGTGACGTGGAAACTATTAGAAAAAAATATTCGTGACACACGAGAACTGTGAATCACCAAATAAAAAAAAACTCCCTAAAAACCTATTTCTCTAAGATTTCATCATAAGACAACGACTTCGTGCCAACAATACAAAAAAAAAATTTTTTTTCAGAATCTGTTCATGATATTCGGAGATATAGAAAGAAAGAACAAATATTCATTTGTGACATTACAAGGCGTGGATCCAGGACTTCGTAGAGGGGGGGGGGGGGATACAATTTTATACTAAACAGCACCTAGGCATACCTAAGTCCAGTGTCAAGGGGGTTTAAGTGCCCCTATTGCCCCCCCGCCCCCTGGATCCGCGCCTGGACAAGCGATGGGTCGTTCCTGGTAACATTCCCACAGTATGGGGAATATTCCCAAATGGAAACTTTCCCCATAGTAAGATTGCGAAATTACCGGGAACGACCCATCACTAGCCTGGACATTACAAACAAACACATACACATTTAAATGGAAAAGAAACGGGATTTAATCCTGAAATTTTCAAGGCTATTTGGACCTCATGCGTAAGCGCCTGGTGACAGAAAATATCGAAAACCCTCATTGCTCACCATGATGGCGTTGACGATGTCGGAGTGGTTATTACGGAGCGCCCTGACGGCGCGAGCGCGGGACACGTTGGCCTGCGACATCACGATCTCTACGTCTTTCTCGTCGACACCGGATTCGTCGACGCCTTCGGAGTCTTCTTCTTCGGCTATGGGTGCTACTGTCTGTAATCGGAAATGGTTAATAGGTTTAGCTTTTGGTTAACCGCATATTATTCACCGTGTGGTGACACATCACATCACCAGCCTGTGATAGTCCACTGCTGGACGTAGGGTTCTCCTATTAACTATGCGTATAGACGCATTAGGAGGTAAATGCCCATATCGCCACGCTGGGCTTGGCGATCGCAGTAATGTGTCCACTATGATAACGCTGCTGCCGATCTGTTTAATATTATGATCCTTTATTTATTTCTGTCTTTTATAAAAATGTCTATAATAATCTTTTTTTATATAATACATTATTTAATGCATGTTAATTTAATAAGATGTATTATTACACTGTTTTGAAAAAATAAGTCCACCTGAGGTTCTTCTCAGGCGGTTTGAACCAATAGTAGATTTTTTTTCTCTCTCTTGATAATGTCAGACAATTCGAAAGTGCTTATTAATAAGCTTACTTGAATAAAGAATAGTTTGACTTTTGATCATCAATATTTTATCGAATAACGGTCAGTGACACTTCAATACCTTAGTCGACTCTTACGACACCCGCGGGAAGAGTTGGGGTGGTGACAAATGTATTCTTACTGCCGTGTGGTGACGGCAGTAAGTATACATTTATCACAAACTCTTCCTGCGGTTGTCGTAAGAGTCAACTAAGGGTCATTGAATATTCGTTGATAGAAGATTGATGTCTACCGCATACCGCATGCATCCAGAAAGGACTATTACAGCCACTAAGTGGATGCCGCAAGCTAGGCGGGTGCTAGGCAGGCCCAGGCGGAGATAAATAAATAAATATCTTCGGACATCACACAAATCAACCTAGTCCCACGGTAAGCTCAATTAAGGCTTGTGATGTCAGTACTAGGCGAAGATACATATAGATACTTAAATACATAGACAGCCATGACCAAGAAACAAATATTTGTGATAGATAAATACACAAATAATGCCCTCGCCGGGATTCGAACCCGGAACCTCCAGCTTCGTAGGCAGATTCACTACCAACTAGGCTACGGAGGCTGACAAAGGAGATGACGGGACGACTTGGACGCCTTCGTCAATAATTGGCCAGACTTAGCACAAAACCGAGAGCTGTGGAGATCTAAGGGAGAAGCCTTTGCCCAGCAGTGGGACACCCACCAAAAAAAAAGAAGATTGATGAGATAAAATGTTATCTCACAGTTTTTTACATTGTGCCTTCAAAGCCTCCATCCAAAAGTGTTGAAACTCACCACTTCAACATTGGCAAATTCACCTAACTGTTGAAATATGCAAGGAACCAGAGGAAAAAAACCGGCCAAGTGCGAGTCAGACTCGCGCGCGAAGGGTTCCGTACCATTATCATTAAAAAATACAGTTAAATCAACCTATCTCAAAAACTATAAGAGATAATTTAATGAAACCAAAAATCGTTGATAGAGTTTATTAATATGCATAACATATTTTTTTTTCTAGAATTGTATACCACGTAGTTTAAAAAATAGAGGGGGGGGGGGGACATATTTTTCAGACTTTGACAGCTGATATCTCAAAAACGGTTCGCTTAAATAAAAATGTGATATATAAACCTTTATATCATTTTCAAAGACCTTTCTATTGATACCTCACACGCTTATATACAACTAAAAAAAATCTATCCCTCAGTTACATGTATGGAGGGCCCCAACCCCAATTATTTTTTTTACAATATAGTATCATAATTTTGTAGTGGTCCATAAAACACATATCCTTACCAAATTTCGTTACTGTAGCATTTACAGTTTCCGAGTAAATCGGCTGTGACAGATGGACAGACGGACATGACGAATCTATAAGGGTTCCGTTTTTGCCATTTTGGCTACGGAACCCTAAAAAAGAAGATTGATGGGAAAAAATGTTGCGTTTCACAGTTTTTTACACCTTGTGTCTTCAAAGCCTCCATCCAAAAGTGTTGAAACTCATCACTTCTACATTGGCAAATTCACCTAACTGTTGAAACATGCAAGAAACCAGAGGAAAGAACTTACCGTGCCAGCACTAGCACTATCCGAGCCAGCTGTAGCGCTCTCCGGTGCCTTGAACCTCTCCGCAGCCGCCATGGTGGCCTGCTGGCTGAGATCCTCGATCTTCGCCTCACCGAACACAATGTAAGTGTCAGAGTGTGGGTTCTTGTACACGTCCGGGGAGTTGATCACGAAGAGGATGTTCTTTGATTTGCGGATGGTGACCCTGTTTACTCCGGATACCTGGGGATGGAGAAATTAAGTGAGTTAATCAGGGACAGAAACCGGTATTTTACAAAATACTCGAAACAGCCCAATATTTTAAACTTTTTATGTACTGCTCAATATCTTATGTTATTTACAATATTATATTTTTAAATTACTTCATTATCTTACAATTTATATACTGAAGAACGAAAAAAGAACAGTTCCCTAACATTCCCGTCACTAGATTTAACATTTATGACATATCACCTTTAGACGGTAATTTAAGATGTCGGTACATTGATTTGATAAAAAAAACTGAGATATTTGTAGAAATATGACATTCATCAAATATGACCTCAGAGTATACCATCTAAAGTTTGGCCGGTGAAAAAAAGAAACATTAAATAAATAAATATCTTGGGACATCTTACACAAATCGACCTAGTCCCACGGTAAGCTCAATTAAGGCTTGTGATGTGGGTACCAAGCGACGATATATATAATAGATAGATACATATAGATACTTAAATACATAGACAGCCATGACCAGTCAAGTGCAAAAATAAGTATCGAAAGAATCCGTTCATAAATATGTTACGACGTTCTTATTACACAGAATTAGAGTGCACTGGGACATATTTTTGAACGTTTTTGTATACCCCTTATTTTGTCTTCGACTGACCAAGGAACAAATATTTGTGATAAATAAATACACAAATAATGCCCTCGCCGGGATTCGAACCCGGAACCTCCAGCAACTCCAAACATTGATTGAATTTATTGAAAAATTTGCACATTCAACTTTATTGCACAATAAAAAAGTACAAATGGCGGACTTAATGCCTTAAGGCATTCTCTACCAGTCAACCATTGGGCAAAAATAAAGGTTTGTGTGGTGCAGGCTTTTGTATTCGAAAAAAAAAGAAAATATCTATAATACTTAAAAATATTGTTGATGAGGGTTTTCGATAATTTATCCGCCGCTATGGGTGGTGAGATGGCAGCACTGTGCGTAAGGCCCAACGAACTGTCATAACAAATACACGAATAATTTTTTTTTATTTTGATGTTTCTTTCTTTTTAAAACCATAACTTTAAGAATATTTATTTCTAAATTATATAAATAATCAGTTGCAAGTAGATTCCCATGAAATTAACAAAGTTCTAATTTTCTTTAGTACCAGTGATTTTGCGCCCGTTTTAGAGCTCAATCTTCAAATCAGAGACTCTAGTCGTAATCCATTACGAAATCAATGTTCCAAATGCATTTAAGATATTCGATATGTTCAGTACCTACGAATCTGACAGCTGTTTGGACATCACGACTACGTAGTGCCACCGAAAAGAAAAAAAATCGAAAACTCGAACTGCCAAAGAGTGGAATGCCTTGCCTGAAACTGTGTTTCCGCATGTGTACAATCTGAATATCTTCAAGGCAAGAGTGAATAGGTATCTCATAGGTAAACGTGTTCCACCGTAGACTGCATCATCAATCACTTACCAGCAGGTATGATTGTGGTCAAACGTCTACCTAATATGAATAAAAAAAAACTCTTTTATAATTATGTTGGTCCGACTTACCGGCTTAAGGCCGAGTTTGCTCATAATCTTGCGCGCTTTCTTCTCTCCTCGGGACTGCTTGGCCTTGGAGATGATGTCAATGCCAGCGATCGGGTTTGAGATTCCACCGGCCCCGGGTGCTCCTGAAATAATTGTCAAAATATTTTTATAAATAATAAATAAATATCTCGGGACATCCTTGAACTTCACCTAGTCATACAGTAAGCTTAATTAAGGCTTGTGATGTGGGTACCAGGCGACGATATACAGACAGGGTCTAATCGTTAAGGTAGGCGAAATTCCGTAAATATAACAGAAAACTTCCAACTGATATCGAAAGTATGTTACCCAAACGAGTAAAATTACATTAATAACTTTCTATTAATAGATGAAGTAGGTAATAAATAAATAATAGAACTTACAGCTTTAAAGAATGTCGGATGTCGCAAGAGATAAAACTGTTAGAGATTCGTTATTTGTACGAATAAATTTGCCGTGCCATTGCTCTAATTACAAATGCAAATGTTAGCAAAAGCAGGTGTCGGATACCGGTTTTTACTCCATACAAAAGAACGGTTCTAATTTCGTTCTTTTTTGTTCTTCGGCGGTATACCAATTCTTTGTTAATGGAGTAATTTAAAAATACGACGTTGGTAATTTCATAACATTTTGAATACTACATAAAGAATATAAAACATTTTAAATATTGGGCTATTTCGAGGTTTTTAAAAAAAACCGGTTCCGAGCCTTGAGCAAAAGTTCATTTAGAAACAATTGCCCGCGTATGTACTCTTACGGCACAAGAAGGTGGTCACATGGAGCACCTGTTGTAAATAACATATTTTTTCATTTAAGAATAAATGTTAGATTAATTATTTCATAAACCATAGTATTATTATTTTATTACAATGTATTCTCTCCTATTACACCCTGTATATAATAGTTATATACATATATACTTAAATAAATATACAGTCATGCATGACAAAGGAACAAATATCTGTGATACACAAATAATGCCCTCGCCGGAATTCGAACCTGGAACCTCCAGCTTTGTAGGCAGGGCCACTACCAACTGCTATGGTGCTATGGAGGCTATTCAGCTATGGAGCTTCAGTATTTGTAATTAAGTGCCTTATAGATAGATAGATAAAGACTATTCAATTTATAAACAAAAGTATACCTAATAGCATTGTCCACAATTGTTAAATGTAAGATAATAGGCAGAGGATACATGCTGAGTACATAACCTATCCACACACACCAAAGTCATCTCCCACAGCATTTTCTATTGCACTATGAAAATAAGTAGTAAGCATCCTCACCAGCGTCTTCCAGCTCTGGAATGGTGTCGTCAGAGTCGCTGTCCGAGGAAGCGGTCTCCTCCTTCCTCTTCTCCGTCATGGAAGCGGTGGCCTTGTCTAGCTCTGTGAGTTCCGGCATTGTGTTCTGTGTGGAGGTTATCTTTGCCTAGATTCCTGAAAATAAATTAAGGCACTTTGACTTATAGTCCCTTCATCCTTAGTTGTTTGTGAGTTTAGTTAAACGTCCCACTTTGTTGTTTGCAATAAGGCTGCTTTGTCGGTTTATTCATATGAAGATACAAGTAAATCTTGTTTTTATGGTAAGCAACAAAGTGGGACATTTTACTAAAAACTAACACAGTTGTCTTATCTAGTAAACAACTTTCTGACCTAAAAGTACACGTTTTCTATTGTAAACTGCTGTTTACTTGATTAAAAATTAAGCAATTTACTAATCACTATTGACAGACTGTACAAATACGTCTTCGGGTATTTTGGTATAGGCAAATATGGCAGTTTACAACAGAAAACATGTACTTTTAGCTTAGAAAGTTGTTTACTAGATAAGACAGCTAAGGATGAATGGACTTTGGGTCACATTATAATTTTTTAATTAACCTCCTGCCGCTCAGACGAATTTTGAATTTATAGTGAAGGAAACAGAATAGATTTTTTTTGTTTATAGACCTTTTAATAGGTCTTAGGGCCGAAGGAGGTTAATAATAATGTACAGTCGCTAACAGATATATTGTAGTGTCCAGAGCACTCATAAATATCTGAACACATCTTTGTTATGGGAATAGATAGGCATGTTCAGACATTTTTGAACGCTCCGGATGCTATGATGTGTCTGATGGAGACTGTAGTTAACATCACTTCTAGTTTAAAGTTTATATTGTAGTTTCCTAAAAGGGTACATTGTGCAACAAATTTAATGTAAGATTGAAATGCATACCATGGATGCAATAAAAATATGAATATCTAAATTATCTATCCTCATAAGGCTAATGTAATAATAATAATAATCGTTTATTGCAAACCATGGTACATACAATAGGTGTTAATACTAAACAAATAGAACCACATGGCACCCTGCTAGGGTATGGCAATGTTTGATAATTTGACATGTTATAATCAAATTTAATTTATAAATGATCCTGCATATATTCTTCTATGGTATAATGTATACAGCTTTATTAAATTTATGAAGGGTTTTAAATTCATTGAAGTGATGCAAGTTCTCGACCCAATATACCTACACTTAGGAGGCTATGTAAACAAGAAAATATCTAAATTTATCTGATATGTACTTTGTAATAGGTAACCACTTTCCTCAAAGTCTGTCATTGCAAAGAAACATTTTATGATTTTGTAGAGTGTGCCCTGTGGCGCACCCTTTGGTACAAATAATGTAATTTTAATGTAAAAAGTAAGGTCAAATCTTATTCGGTTGTTATATGGCCTAGTAAAGGACCCCGGGCCTAAAGTATGGAAAATGTGGTTTCAGTTAAATCTTCTGAAATTTTGATATGTTATAGATTTCAGTGCCCTGAACAAAAAACTATATGGGTGCTACCACGGTTTCCGGGTCCCTTTCCATGTTCTGCTCGATTTTGTACCAGATAACAAAGTAGTACTTAGTTCTACTACTTCGGGTCTATTTATATAAACAATTGACATTAGTTTGAAACTTTTTCGTGATAATGCTTATTAGTTAAAGACATAATACGTCTACAATGTCAACTTCATACGCACGTGATTGACTTATCGTTTATAGCTAAATGTGTGATTCTATAATATACCTAGGTACTTAACATTGTAAAATATGAACTCATTCAAATATTAGAAAATATGGCGCTACTTTTAAATAGAGGACATTGCTTCGTATGTAATAATGCTGTTGTTTTTCGTGCACGGCGGCGGATACCTACCAGAAAACAACGAAGAAAACATTCAATCTGCTATTTCGTTCAGAGAATCTATGAGCTATGGCTGAGTTCAACAACGAGTCCCGTGTTTGTATTAATTGTGGCCGATTGCTGAACTCAGCCGGCATTGTATGTAGACGTTTTATGTGTTTCACTAACCAGCATTATCACAAAAAAGGTTCAAACTAATGTCAATTGTTTAAATAAATTGACCCTAGGTAGAACTAAGTACTACTTTGTTATCTGGTACAAAATCAAGCAGAACATGGAAAGGGACCCGGAAACCGTGGTAGCACCCATAGAGTTTTTTATTCAGGGCACTGAAATCTATAACATATCAAAATTTCAGAAGATTTGACTGAAACCACATTTTCCATACTTTAGGCCCGGGGTCCTTTATTTCATTTTGGATTATTGTATACAATATTATCATACACAAAGTGTACAAAAATTGGAACACAAGAAACAGTATTTTTAATTAAATAAAGGGGCCACTTCTGTTCTGTAGTTATTTTTAACCTTTGATACTTGAGACGAGATTCACGAAATATAACACTCTTTCATATTTTTTTTTATGTAGTAAAGATTTACATTGATGAACAACATACAAGGGTTTGACTGGATAGTTAAGACTACTAGTTGGAAACGTAAATACATAGAAAAAACATATATTTTAAAGGAAGTTTAGCAGAAAATCCATGCGTCTTTGGAACTGCTACAGTTTCGTATTTTTTCAGCAAACGGAAATATATAAAACAGTATTTGCTCTAACTGTTGAATCAAACACAACTAAAAATATAGTGATTACGCAGTAGCTAATATTATATTTATCACAAACAATGAAAAGTATCGATTTTGTCGGGGTCCTAATGCCGCCTTTATGAGAGCCCTGGGCGGTGCACCAAAAACACTTATCACTAAAATAACACAGCTTCCCGAGCCCTTGTAGCACTTTCACACACTCAACATTATCAAATCCTTGCTCCCGTGTAGGATTTCGACAGTAATTTTGGATTATTTACCTTTCTACAAGGAAATTATTGTTTCACAGGCGATTATCTACCCGTCGTGACAAATGACAAGAGGCCCAAGAGGAGGAGATAGAACGAGACAGCACATAAAACTGAAGCGAATACACATCTCATCGTCTCTCTCTGTTGTTAATGAAATGTAGCAACACTCAACTGCAAAAAATGAAAAAAATAAAAAATGAACTAATATCTTATTGTAAAGTAGTTATATATCTAGTTTTATTATGTATCAAATTATACCGTACTTATGCACATCAAACCCTCATTGTAGTCGTGTTATTAACATAAATAAAAAATCCTCATTTTCAATACTTATTACTACTGGCATCACTAATACTTCGTTTCAAGCAGCTAGCGTTTGCTTGAACTAGTTGTAGTTACGTGGACATCGCGAAGTTGACGTTGTGTAGCACATAGACTTATTAATTTAATAGACCGAGTCTATTATATCTGTGGGTGACGCCAGCAATGCCTGTCAACTAGACATGCGCGAAACAGTGCTTCAAAAAGTAATGCTCCATCACATCACTTTTCCTAAAGTGTAATATCTCACTGAGATATCACATCACTCGAAACATCACCCGAACATAACCACCCGAACGCGCGAGATAGTAACATCACAGGCATCACAGCTATCACCCACATTACGATATCGATCCGAAGATAGCCGAAGTCGAGCCGAGCTGCCGAGCGAGAGCGAGTGATTACCGAGTTTGAGTGCGAGCGGGATAGCGAAGCAATGGTAGCATGGCAAACATCACACTATCACAATGGCATTACACATTACGCGCACTGGGTAGACTTGAAATGGCGTAAGTATTACGGACGTGCATTGGCTGGCTGGTCGTAGTGGTCCTGTGCGCTCGGGTACTGATATTTCGAGTGATGTTTGGGAGTAATGCCTGTTTCGTCGGAGTGATAAGTAATGTTTCATTACACATTCGAGTGATATGTCATTTGTGATATTACGAGCATTACTTACACATGTCTACTGTCAACGATCTTTGTTTGGCTATACTAGTGCACCTAAACCGCAAATAGTAAAAGTGATTAAAATAAAGCTTTTCATGTATATTTCTGTTCGATAAGTGCACGGAATGTGATAAAAGTGATGACTTGTGTGGTTCCATGGTGTAAAAACCGCCAGGATTACCTGAATGAACAAAATAAAGACATTACGTTTCACCGGTAATTTAGTTTTTACTTGAATTTTAAAATTTCGAACCTTATTAAGGTAAAAGTAACTGAAAATCTTATTCAATATTTGTTGCCGGATACATGTGTGTAGTTTTGTGAATTAACCATTCGTATTTGCATTCGTAATGTAATTATAAATAGTGGGATTCAAATATTTGTATTGCATAGTGTTGTACTTAAGAGATCGATCGTGATATCGATAAATCTATTGATAGCCAACTCAGAAAATGAATCGATGTTTTTAATTTCCAACAGGTTTCCACAGGACACTGAACAAAGGCTAATATGGGTCAAAAATATCAAAAAGGCAGACGACTGGTGCCCTAAAAAGTATTCAAAAATATGCTCCGCACATTTTTAAGCTGTTGTTTCAGGCAAGGGCGTACCCATAAGTGATTACATTCTGACGTAGTACCCACCATATTTGGTAATCATCCAATGTCATGTCAACCAGAAAGTAAAGTAAGTTTAGTTTAATAATGACACTCATGTGATACTTGTGTAGACTGATTAATTATAAAGAAGCCATCATACGAAAATTGTTAGGTATGCTTTAAGGGATGATAAGTTCCGTAAAACATGTTATAATGAGGGTTTTCTGAAATGCCGTTCATCAGGGCGGCAGCACTGAGGCGTCAGGTCCAGAAACTTGTCTAAATTCTCAGAGCGCCTATAGTTTCGTGTTTAAATGATTTGTACAAGTTAATAAAATTATGTAAAAAAATAAAATGACCTTCTTCTAGTTAGTTGTTCTTTGAGGCTAGATAATTGTGTTTCTTAGCGGGACCTTACCGCTAAGTGGCGCCAACTAGTGGCATACGTTTTAGACAGAACACTTCGTATGACATTTGACATTTTAATTAAAGAAAATATTTCATTAATTTTGTGATTTTATTTTTATCCTAAAGTGTAGATTTAGAAATCATGACATATTAAGGATCGCAGAAGATCGTGATTCTGGGTAGGAAATAAGGTTTATTCGCACTGTTTATCGCTACCTAATTTGGTAAAAATATTATTATTGCCGATAAAAGCATACGATGAAGACTGGACAACACTAATAGTAATGACATTTTATCTAGTCAGGTTGGTAGCATTGTTCAAGAAAATGGAGTCGGTGATATAATTCACGACCGAGGGGCCGCACAGAGTGTGCCACTAAGAGGGATAGACATAGTCACTTACTACTAAGACGAAAGTGCCATACAGGCACTTAGTGACGTATTCAACGCATTTGTCTGGCACTTACATTTAGCATCTAATCAACATCTAATGCACACACACACAAAAAATAGTGGCACAGTGATAAGGACGGACGATTATCGTTCCTTTTCACTTCCACTAGTAAAAAGTTTCATAAGACCATCCCTTTCGTTCTTGCTATTATTATGACGTTGTCAAATCCATATTAATCCTACATTCATGTTCACGACCGAGTAGAACTACCTTGTTTGTCTCTTTTTCCTTATGGAATACATCCTGAGATGGTAAAGGATGACAATAGTTTGTTCAAGTATGTCTTAATACACGGAATCTTCCCTATATTTTATCTGTGGTGTAGCAAATTAAGCAAATTTATTTTGACACGACATAAAATGAGGAGAGATTATTATTATTTGAAATTTGAACATCTCCCGCTTCCTTGGATTGAGGAAGAACGATTTTTTCTGAATGTTGACTATTGTAATATAGCTTACTCTTTTTAACTGATCTGCCTATCAATTTACAAGAGTAAGACAAAAATCTTATTATCTGACATCTGTCAGTACGTCATGTCAAATCCGACATTCGGTCATTCGTCAAACGTCAATTGAACCTTCTTCTCTTCGAAGGAGAGACGTGCAATCACTTTTACTCGCGTTTATTTTCGCCTATTGTTTTCATTGTCCAACGTTATTGCACAATCACCAGCACGATAGCGCGGCGTGTTGTTGTGAATAATAATTGACTGCGTTTTTATTGAAAACATGATCGTTGGTTTGTGAGTCGTTCGATAATTGAGTACCTAGTGATTTGAGGTTCAAAGTGCGTGTAATTTTATTGTTTGTGGCCTGTTTTGTGTAATAATGTCGCTAGAGGAGAAGTTTAATGCTGCCGTCAATGTAATAAGGAGCTTACCGAAAAGTGGTGAGTGGAAAATTTTTGCTGAAACCTGTTTTGCGAAAACAAATATAGGTACTATTGGGGCAAAAAGGACGTGAATGTGTCGGCGTGTTTTTGCGTCATAGTGGTTATAAATCGCTTTGTAAGTTGCATGTAAAGTGCAGTTTTCACACTGTACATTAAGATGAGTTCATAAAGACTAAATAATATACATGCTTGTGAAATGCATGAATTGTTTTTCATTAGAATAAGGATATTCGTTATTAAATATTCAATTCAAAGACTTCTATTGATGAAGCCTTGTATGTAAACTACTTATTACTCTAAATAGCTTATTTTGTACAGTCAACTACACAAACATAATTTGTGTATTTCTATAACTAGCTGTACTAAAAAATACAAAGAAAAACATTGAAGGAACAACACACAATTTAAATGTAATAAATTAATAACTGAACAGTTAATAACACCCTTTGGCAAGGTATAACCACATATTTTAAAGTTATTTACTATTCTTTATTTAAGAAACTGAATCACTCAAAAGGAAACTTAATCTTTAATAATTCTATGTACTATTAAATATTCTTATGTGTATACAAATGACCTGTAACTATGAAAATCTTTACAAATATTGTAAGTACAAGATACAAAGATCAAAATCGTTAATATATATTAAAACCTGGTTGTAGTGGCCATGTTTATGTAACATCAACTTTCGATGAGCAAAATCATTATTTATTTATTAAATAACATATATTTTCAGAACAAATCATTGTACCAGTCTATTTAAAATAATTAACTAATACATAAATATCAATATTCATAAATTAGTAATACAAAAAAAATTAAATATTCTTGAAACTATTATTTTCAATGGGTAGCCTCAATTGTTTACAGATGAAGTTTTTACAAGGTGGGCAATATTTTACATATGAAACACATTTTAAAAAGTTTATTTAACTTCATCTTTTTCTTAAAAATCACATATTTCTTGGCTGTAACTATGAAAATCTGTGTAAAGTCACTTTAAGGAATCTAAATATTTTCTTTTTAAAACATTCAATTCATTAAAAATTGAATCAACTTTGAAATCATGTTCATATTATTGTGAACAATTATGCCTATTTGTCTGGTCTCTTGATCATTAGGAAACTACAGATATTTATAAATATTGTCATTGTTTATGTAAGCTGGGGCAAAAATATGTATATTAACTCTTTCATATTATGCCATTGATAAAGTTGTACCAACTATACTGTACAGTAGATTACCTACTTAATACATTTTTTGGCTTCAGAGTGTATGATGTTAATTATATTAAAATAAAGTCATTAATATTTCATATACATAATACTTTGTTACCTTGAGTTGTGCTGTTTTCAGAATATTCTCTTATGGTACAGAGAATGTTCCCTGCAGTGGTGGCTGTACCTTAAGTGCGCTCGTGCGCTGCACTACCGTAAAATTTTACAGAATCGTCATCAATATCATCAATAAACATTTTCGAATATGTACCCATTCTGTCCATACAACATTCCTATATTTTTATTTTCATATTTAAAAAATCTATGGAACCATTCACTATGGCGAAGTCCTTATAAACTATTATTTTCGCACATACTAAAAGTCATCCGGAGAGCATTCATCATCAGGTCGAAATTCTATGGAAATCTCGTAAACTCTGGCGCTTGAGACGGAATTTGCTATATGTATAAACTTTATGAAGAAATATGTGAATTTGGAGTGCCGTCCCGACTGGGTGGTGCTGATGACTTCCTACTAGTCTGGACGAGGCGGCGCGCAATGGCCAGAGCGGCGAGCAATATTACCCGACCAAGTGAAGTAATAGAACAAATTGTATAGCTTTTATTACTCCTAAAATGTGAGTTGATTGTTTCACAATCATGATTATGTGTCAAAGCTATTCAGCAATATTTGTTTACATTTTTTTCCTATTCTACTGGCGCACGGGATACATGTAAGAATCTTTCCCAGTATACACCCTTGGCCGTGTAGTAAGAATACATTACATTTATCACCACCCCAACTCTTCCCGCGGGTGTCGTAAGAGTAAGCGATTGAAGTGTCACTGGCCATTCTTTGATAGAAGATTGATGATACATTACTGCGATCGCCAATCCGCTTGCCCAGCGTGGCGGTTATGGGTATATTAACTCTCCTAATGCATTTATACAATTCTATACACATAGTTAATAGGAGAGGCCTACGCTACGTCGAGCTGTGGACTGAGATAAGGCTGATGATGTGATGTATATGTGATAAATCCTTAATTATAGTTTTAATCTATGTGTTTAAAAGAAGCGAATACAGCCTGTCTCGTTTACCTTGACAAGTCCATGCAACTGCAGTAATTTGGATATAAATATTGCAAGGTCGACCGCTAAACGCCTTTTACTGCACTATCTACCGCTACGGCGAGTCTAGCGTGTAAACGTCAGCTGCTTATGTTACGCATTAATATCATCATCATCATTTGCTGGCTATATTTCTTCAGAACACAACTCGCAACAGCTTTTGATAAGTTTTGAGACAGAAAATAAAGTATAGTTTAATATTTTCGTACTGAAAAGACATCAACGAGCGCTGCAAACTCGTTCTTCATATAAAAGACATCAACGCGTCGAGGTTTGCACTTAGTAGGGTATAGATAGCAAGTTCCACTTGAGTTTTAAATATTGTACAAATATTTAAAACACTACATTCGGTTCAATTTTTATTATTTTCGTTAGTCATTTGCTATATCTGTGTCGTGTGCTAGTTTGTCTCATTTTCTCAATTTTGTAAAATCTCTTATAATAGGAACGAGTTCGCATTCGTACTTGTTTTTTTTTACAATTGTTATTTACACATGCGTGTAAATAAAGTGATTACTGATATTTATTGCATTAAAACTATGCAGCTGAATATCTGTAGGTCTACGCAAAATATCTGTATCTGTCATAACTCATAAACTCCAAAAAAGGAGTTATTGGAGTGACAGAGTCAATGCCCGTAATTTTTGATTATCGAAAATCGCGCCTTTGAAGCGCGCGAAGGTAATCAGTTTTTTCACTTTTTAGGGTCACCTAATTAGCGTGAAAAAAAACCTTCATTTTAGTCAGGTTTGTAACAACATTTAAGTACAAAAATTCAATAAAGTTTTTTGCTGTCCTTATTTTTGCAATTTTGTAGCTTGTTCGAACCAATGCTCTGCCGATTGCAACTTTCTATGGAACACCCTCTCATTTTGTTATTTGATAAATAAACCGTTTTGTTTTTTTTTCCAATTATTAATATTATTATAAACAAAAATTTGTGATCTCTGCCGAAGTAATAAAAAAACGACTAATGATTTTGCCTTTCCTGAATTCGTACTTCGGTAGCGAACCCTAATTTTTGTTTATAATAATTGAAAAAAAAACAAGTACGAATGCGAACTCGTTCCTATTATAAGAGATTTTACAAAATTGAGAAAATGCTGCAATCGGGAGAGCAAAGAGCTCCTATATTGGCTCGAACATCCTACAAAATTGCAAAAATAAGAACCACCCTAATAAGCGATATCATCGAAGATATCGTACTTAATTGTCGTTACGAACTTGACTGCAATAAGGTTTTAGAACTTAAATATTAAATATGTCAGATAATGCATGTTATTTTGTAAGGTAAAATTATTGTTGAAATGAACATTAAGTGCCTCACTAATGTAATTAAATAAATAAATAACCATTTAGTAAGACCTAACTCACCTAAAATCTAAATAATTATTAGATTAGAGTTTTGTGTACAGTCAAGGGCAAAATTTTTGCCCCTGACTGTCCCTAAAAAAATATACAGTGTACCTTTGTGTGAAATAAACAGTTTTCTTTTTATATATAATGTCACGCTAATTGGGTGTCCCTAAAAGAGAAAATACCCTAATATGCCTCTACTGTGTGTAACTGTAATCATTTCGCGTTCACTTACGAAACTACGAACTTCTACAAAAACTATGGCAAAACATTGTTGATCACATCTTTCGTGTTTTGTTACGTTATTGCAGAGTATTAGGTACAACTATTACAACGGGCGGTCCGCTCCAAAAATATAGTAACGATTTTGATCCTTGTACCATGGGTATACGGTCTGAAATGTATACTTTGTGTGACTGTATAACACTCGTTACGGTACTGATTCATAGTCGACGTAACATCGTAGATTATAAGTAGGTATTATAACTATTTATGGTCTGGCCCAGTTGGTCAAAAAGTAATTCCATTACTAATTCTGGACTGGATTCATGTCCAACTCATTCACCTGCCAGGCAATTCGGCTGTGGAATGCTCTCCCTCTGTCCATCAGACAAGCTCAAAGCAAAAACTCATTTAAAAAGATGATGCGTAAGCATTTGTTCGAAAATATTCGCGACTAAGTGTTGTGTCTTGTCTCGCACCGCACCAGGTACAGACTACAGATACATATATATGTATGTAAATATGTATATGTTATATAATATGTATTTAAATTTTGTATTTGTGTAAGTACAAGTATTGTATTTATATAAAATAATAATTGACGTGATTAAAGAATCAATATCACAAAAGTTTAAATCCTGCATCAAACCAAAGCTTTCTGTTTAGCCCAATGGTTGACTGGTAGAGAATGCCTTAAGGCGTTAAGTTCGCCATTTGTACTCTTTTATATTGTGCAATAAAGTTTAAATAAATAATTCCGATTACTTTGTAATCGAGATTACAAATGTAATTTACAGAAGTAATCAAATTACTTGTTGTCCAACTCTGGTGTGGCCTACTAGCGAAGTTCGAAATCCGTAAATTTCGAGCATTTGGGCCATTTTTTCAAAAGTTGTCTCCCCTACTTTTTTCTCACATAGACGTTAAATACCTAGAGGTATTTTTTATACGATTTCTACTCAGAATCGTGAGCTCTTTCGATCCTAATAGGAAAAAAAATGTCTCAATATTTACATTTTTTTTTAAACTTTCCATTCCGTTACCGCCTTAAGGTGCGTTCAAACCAAAAGAGCATTCGCTGTTCTATCCCCCGTTCTACGAAATCAACCAATCACGTTTTGCGTAACGATCGAATTTCGTAGAGTGGGGGGTTAGAATAGCGAATGCTCTTTTGGTTTGAATGCACCTATACAAAATGTACTATGAAAAATTGGTAACAAAAATAATAAAACCTTATAAAATTCCCCGATGTCTTTTAATGATTTTACGTAAACATCGTTTAATGACGAGCAAAAATAAACAAAGTCAAGTGTGCCTTTCTAATGCAACGAAAGTAACTGCATTTTCACTTTTGTCGCTGTGCCTTTACTGTTTTACTTTTCGAACTACGTAGTTACGTAGGCCAGTTGGCCTACTTCCGCGAAAATCGAAGTTTGTAAATTTCGAGGATTTTTCTCTGTCATTCCAACGAAGTCGTCATTAGAGTGAGAGAGACAAATCCTCGAAATTTACGAATTTCGTTTTTCGCGGTAGGGCCCCTGTACAGCGATCATAAATATGTACAGTCAAGTGCAAAAATCGAAATTGAATGCTTTGACAGAGTTGTCAAATGGTCAAAGGGTTAAAACCCTGAACCTTGAGTTCACATTAATTTTAGCTAAAATTATTGATATTTATTAGTATTATTAACGTAAAAATATATCTGAGAAGTGTTTCACGATATGTGTCAAAGACTCAAAGACGTCAAATGATATGGAAAGTCCGCTCCAGACCCGTGGTCCAACCACTATGTCCAACTGGTTGTGCCACGGGGAAGTAAAATTATCCGTGTTCCAACTGTCAGATTACTTTTTTTTTACTGTCATGTAATTTTGACCCATAATAGTACAACTGAGGGGCAATTGTCCAACTAGATACGTAAATATATGTTCTATTATTGGACTACCGATACCGTGTACCGTGGTACAACCAATTGGGCCACGGGTAAACTAACTTCCTCGTATTACAATCGGTTGGACTATGGATAATTTTACTTCCCCGTGGCCCAACCAGTTGGACATAGCGGTTGGACTACGAGTCGGGAGCGGGAAAGTCAGCCATATTTCTTTACATTTTTTTTAAATTCTTCTGACGAATGGTGTATCTTAGATCGTTTGACATTTTGGCGGTGTAAATATCTTAAAGGTTATATGCCCAATATAATATCCTCATTGAACTCTAAAGGAAGGACTGCAATTAAGACCGGTCTGGTTGATAAAAACTGCTTCCTTAGTTTCCTAAGGCGCCCGTCCTGTAGCCGTACTACCGAGCCTACTACCGTCCTGTGTAGCTACCGAGGTGTTAAATTTTTTTTCACCACACTGCTCGTAAACTCGCTGTTTGTCCTTCAATTTCAGAGCGCAAAACTGTGTTTTAATCTCTAGAGGTTAAAGTATTTTTTTTTTAATCTTCTGGATAGACTAAAGCAATAACACGGTCTGAGACTGAGAGTGCAAATAATAATTTTTTGGAAGTTGAAGACTTGCAAATAAATACCTTCTAATTTGTTATATTTGAGTTTTATTTCGCATGTTTCCTCGCTTTAGTGTGGTGAAAAATGTCGTGTTTCACTCGGCAGCAAAGCTTGTTCAACTCTCGTGCCTTAAAACCCTCGCATCGCTCAAGATTCCATTTTATGAACCACTCGCTGCGCTCGTGGTTCAAATTCTGGAATCTTTCGCTTGCTCGGGTTTCAATATTTGCACGAGTGTTAAACAATCACTTTGCTCCCTAGTAAAACAAATAACTATTATAAATTTGGCTACTCTTTTGACAGCCATAGTCATAGTCGGCTATAGGCGACGCCGGAAAGTCTTGCCGCGGACGCTGACGACGGCTACAATCAAATGAACAAAAATATTTTTAATTACCTAGCAAATTTCAAAAAATACTGCATTTTCTGCGATAGTTTGATTAATATTAGTTATTTGTTTTACTAGGGAGCAAAGTGATTGTTTAACTCTCGTGCAAATATTGAAACCCGAGCAAGCGAAAGATTCCAGAATTTGAACCACGAGCTCAGCGAGTGGTTCATAAAATGGAATCTTGAGCGATGCGAGAGTTTTAAGGCACGAGAGTTGAACAAGCTTTGCTGCCGAGTGAAACACAACATTTTTCACCACACTAAAGCGAGGAAACATGCGAAATAAAACTCAAACATAACAAATTAGAAGGTATTTATTTTTTGCAAGTCCTCAACTTCCAAAAAATAAACAAATCAACAAATAATAAAACAATAACCTCAAATATTTATCTTGGCGTGGCAATGCTTAAAAATTCAGGATAATTCCAAAATGAGACTCGTGTAGTTAATGGCGATTTTTCTGTGATTTTCGGAATTATCCCACTTTCGCATCTCGCAATTACCCCAAAGCCACTTAAGTATGTTAAACTAAGATATCACCAATGAAAGAAAACAAAACACGACCGAACTCGTTTAAATTTTAAAAGAAAAAAATATTCGGATGCGTTCTGAAATTTGTGTAGTGTCAACACTTTCATTTTCTTATTGTTTTTATTTGTCGTATTTTTAGAACTTAATTTAAAGCCTTTTACAACCAAATGTGGTATTTAATTTGGATTTTAGCATATTGAATATAATATTATGAAAGGTTCATGTGTATGAATCTGTTTGAAACTATTGAGTTTTCGAACGTACTGTCTAGTTCAAACGTCAAAAAGCTTATTCATTCTCAGGCTGTATAAGTTATTGCTTTAGTCTAACCAGAAGATTAAAAAAAAATTACTTTAACCTCTAGAGATTAAACCACAGTTTTGCGCTCTGAAATTGAAGGACAAACAGCGTGTTTACGAGCAGTGTGGTGAAAAATCCTTTTTTTGTGTATTAAGGCGTTCAAAACATAAAAAAAGCACCGTTGTCCTAAACTCATTTATCATTTTTTTGCTTCTTTTAGTTTCAGGAATATGCAATTAGAATTTTTCCCTTTCTTCGTGGGCACCTTGTATATTTTTGGCACTTAAACCGTAATGATATCTTTGATGTCGACTGTACAAGCGGGATGGTTATAAAGTAGCTCATGATAATCACGCTGCTGCTAAAAATACACAAAAATAGCGAAAACATTCTCATGAACTTATTTAACGAGTTGCATAACTGCAGTTAGTTGCGTCGACATGTTTTGCAACGTCGCAACTCGCAAGGTTAACAGTGATGGCTTTCCAAGAACATTTACTGTTGTACCTACACTACAGTCAGCGTTGAATACTTTGTAGCATGACTGTAACCTGACTTTAAGACTGATGACCTGGTGAAGGTCGTAGGCTACGAACAAATAAAACATGGAAGCCGCACGCCATATTATATTGCCTTTCAAAACGGTCCTGAGTTTTAGTTGACAAGTGTCACCCCCTCCTCAATGCATCACGGTAATGAATGTCAATATCAACTGATAAAAACTTAAGCCGCTATTAAGAATATCTCATCAAAATCCGTTGCGTAGTTTGAAAGATTTAAGCGTACAAAGGGACATAGGGACAGAAAAAGTCACTTTATACTATGTAGTGATAGTGACTTACCGATCGATGTTGAGTGAAACCATTTTCTTTCTATCATGGCATTGTTCCATGTCCTCAATGACCCGACCTTACACTCAGCTGCAGGTTCCCACGATTGTTATAGCAATTAGTAGTACAGTCAAGTGCAAAAATATGTATCGAAAGAATCCTGTCATAAACTGTTACGACGTTTTTATTACACTTGCGACCATATACAGGATGTTCCACGAGCCACTGAAAACCTTGAACGGGGTGATTTGGTAGGTTAAACTGAATAACTTTTACTATGGAGTTAACCCAGAAATCTCAAAAAAAATTGCCTTTTTCATATAAAATGTCGTGATCAATCGGTCAAAATGTATGAAATAATAATGTAATGTAATAATAATGTATGTTTTTTTTTAGATTTCGTGATTGGCCCCATATTAAAAGTTGTTCAGTTTCAGTATAGGCTACTAAATCACCCCGTTCAAGGTTTTCAGTGGCTCGTGGAACAACATGGACGTCTAACGGCAGCTCAAAAATTTCCCCCAACTGTGTCAAGATGGGCAGGATATAGGTAGCGCTTTTCTTAACACCGCGCATATTTCGTCGTAACATCTTTGACAAATATTTATAGAATATAGCCATACAAAACTTTGTTGGACCAAACAACAATGATTGAATGGTGATTTTCATCACACTTGCTGTCTAAGCGCGCCATTGCTTGCGCGCGTAGCGGGAGTAATAGAAAAGTGAAATTCCCTAGGGAGTAATAGAAATGTCGGTACGTTATTTAATAATATTTTGTCTTAAGACTTATTTTTTTGTCGGCAAAAACATTGTATGCATCACGGTCGGTAAGCGGAATACTAACTCGAGTCATAAAAGCCCTCCGCCTGACGGCGTCGGGCTTCTAACACTCTCGTTAGTAATTCCGTACTTACCTCCCTTGATGCACAATGTACTATTAAGTTTTTATAGGTTGATATTGAAATTCATTACCGTGACGCATTGAAGAGGAGGTGACACTGACCGACTAAAATTCAGGACCGTTTTTGAAAGGCAATTTAGTATGGCGTGCGGCTTTCATGTTTTATTTCTTCGTAGATGTAACTGTAATGAAAGTGACCATTTTGATCGTCTGTTTATTTACTTATGTTATTTAAAAAAATCGGTTTATTTTCAAATCCGTACAATTCATATAAATATAACAATTGTTTCTTACTTTATTTATTTCGCACTTGTATCGTAATGTACTATTTTTATATTACGAATCAAAATTCTCCTAATGAATTTGCTTTTAAAAGGATCCTTTTTTTTGTTGGCACAACAAAGTGGCTCCACTCCACCTGATCGTAAGTGAAAAGTGGAGCCCAAATCGCGGCGGCAACGAACAGGAGACAAACAGTAACCTGTCAGTTGCCACCGCCTTGCTGGCCCGCTAGATATTTAGACCCTGTATATAGGAGTATGTACGTTTTCGCAAGTAGTGTGCTCATTTTCGCAAAGCAGTAAACCACGAGTGTTTTGTCAATAGCTTTACGAAACGGCAGATTTCTACTCTTTGAATACACTTCTAGTCTTTCTAAACAGCTGTTTTTGTATACAGTGTGTTACTATAACCCGAGCTATAAATACTAGCCATCGTTTTCAAGTATTAAAATTTGGCAAATTTTTAATTTACTGTAAAATTAAGTTTATTTCCTCCGAACGACCATTGCAACGGGTGTACTGCTTAAGGTAGATTTACACCAAACGAGCGAATGATCATTCGATCGATTGTAGGACCACGTTTCGGTGCCGTAAGTCATCGCTAGTAACACACATTGATTGTCATTCATTGACAGATGTCTCAAGGCGTTTTAATTTAATGCGTGTTCACAATGTTAGATATTTTTTGCACCGTGACCGCTCCAGTTTATCTGGTGGTGACTGTAAAGGTGCATTTAGACCAAACGAGCATTCGCTCATTCTATCCCCCACTCTACGAAATCAACGAATTTCGACGAATCACGTTTTGTGTAACGAACGAATTTCGTAGAGTGGGGGATAGAATGAGCGAATGCTCGTTTGGTCTGAATGCACCTTAAGTTGTATCTAACATTTGTTTTGATAATTAGCTATACCTATAATGCTTGATATAATAAAATCAGGTGTATATCTATTTTCATCATAGAGTTATCGGTTAAAATGTCCGTCATGTTATCAAGGCAACGTCCGTTTATCACTCTGGCAATTAAAAAACACAGATAAGCAATGATAACACGTTTTCAGTCAAATGCTAATCCGACCACCTACAAAGTGCTATCCGTCTGAAATATGTATACAATACTAGGTGCTCATAAATATCGAAACAGGTAATAAACCCTTCGACCAATGTCGTGGCCGGGCCTTTAACTATGCGTATAGGTGCATTCAGACCAAAAGAGCATTCGCTATTCTAAGATTCTAACCCCCTACTCTTCGAAATTCGATCGTTACATAAAACGTGATTCGTTGATTTCGTAGAGTGAGGGATAGAATATCGAATGCTCGTTTGGTCTGAATGCACCTATACGCATAGTTAAAGGCCCGGCCATGATCGCATTAGGAGGTAAATGCCATCGCCAGTGGGCAAGCGGATTGGCGATCGCAGTAGTGTATCCACTATGATGATGCAGCCCATCGTCAATATTCTATAAACGAATATTCTTCTTGTTCTGAGTCGTAGCCTCATGTCTGAGGGACGTGACTCCTATCGGGGTATATTATTCTTGTCACTGCTCTTCAGGCCGTTCTATCTTCGGCCATATGAATGGCAAACGAATATTCAGTGAAACTATAAACCCCTTCGTCGATTCTTATGACACCCACGAGAAGATTTGGGGTGGTGACAGTATTCATTTGCCGTCACCACGCAACAAAGGTAACAAAAAAATGGTATAAGAATATCGTTCGATAGTAGAAAACAAAGAAAATGTAAAGAAACCTAAAATCTTGCATTATTTCATAATCACGCACTTTGAGAACATGGGTGAATCAATTTTTTTCTGTCTGTTATTGCAGTCGCCTGAGTTACGCTGGTTTTATGCAAAATTATGCAGACATGCAAGTAGTGCATGTCTGTAGGTGCCTCATTAAGGTAATAACTTATTAATACCAGAAAAATGTTGTTTGCATAGTGTAAGTAGCATAATTTTTCAAAAAACCAGCGTGACTCAAGCGACCGTAACCATGGCAATAAAATAACAGACAGAAAAAGTTGATTCACCCACATACACACACCTTGAGTTCATATTCATTATTCATTAGTATTAACGTAAAAATATATCTGCAAACGTGTTTCACGATATGTGTCAAAGACGTCACGTGCTATGGAAAGTCAGCCATATTTGTTTACATTTCTTTGTTTTTTACTGACAAACGGTATAGTACATGTTTGTATAATTTAAACTCCTTCAATATTATTATATTTAAGTTACTCTTAGAACGTTACTTGTTTAAACAACACACATTATTGTATGCAAACATTGTGTATGCATTATATTATATTATATACAGTGTGTTACCATGACCCAGGCTTTTATAAAAAATGCGTAATAATACACGTTGTTCTCTGACTGAATTCTCAAAGTCCTCTGTACACACTGGGTTATGGGCCAATCAACTTTTCGATCGACACTATTTTGTCCCGTAACGCAGGTGACAATTTCATCAAGTTTGCTAGAAAAAATGCTTATAAATGCGTTAGGCCCCATACAAGTTCACATCGATACATTTAGGTTCCAACTGTTTTTCTTTGTAAATATGTGTATAATATTAATTAACGTACATTTGTAAGGTCATGAAAAGTAATGCAGCAGACAGAAATTATGTCGATGGAAAGGTTGATTGGCCCTTCTATGCGCCATAATTGTGAATAATTTATTTATTTTTGTTATGGTAAACAATATACACCGTGTTTTTATTGATTTCCATTAAATTAAAGGGAAGCTTATTTAGTCAAAAATAATAAATTTGTCTAAGAAACTAGTATCTTAACTCTTACTGTTATTGAGTTATTAAAAAATATGTGTTAAATGACTGAACAAGTGTATTGCAACCTTTATTACATCCCATCCTAATGAAACTTATTTTGACATGTGCCGTCAGGCACCTGAGATCTTATACTTAAGGTTCTCTCACACTTACCATTTCATTTATTATGTATGAAAACGAAAAAAAAATATATATTTGCGAATTCGATTAAAAGCAATATACCAGGTAGCTCCAATTAACGTACCAAGCAACCTGTTAAATTTAACGGAATTAAAAAAAAACCACGGTGTATTATGTTAATAGTTACGCTATTGTCTTATGTTTAATAAATACCTGTAAAATAAAATAAAAAAATAGTGGCAATCGTTTTCAAGTATTAAGAGTTAACAAATAATGAAATTAACTGTATGAATAGTTTCCTTCCTTTTTTCTTTTTTCCTTCGAACGATCAATGTAACGCATGTCCTGCTTCGTTGTCAAATGTCCGAGTCGCCGCGCACTGTCATTGTCAACTTATAAGCTTTTCCTTAAAAAAATATTACGTTTATAATTATAATTTTTACTCAAATAATGCTCACGTTTGACAAAAAATCTGCATCTCAATCCTGGTTTCAATAAAAGCCTGCATTATGTTACCGCACTGTATGTACTTGTTTTGTATATATCGTACTGGATAACCTATGTCCTCATTTATTCATACAGTCAAGATGTTTACCAGTAAGTTAACGACGTTGCTTATCTTGTAAACTTGTTTTTTATAGTTTTATCAAAGATCAACAATAATACAGATAGTTCACCTTTTAGAACGCGCTTAATGTCACTTTATACTTCTAAATTAGCGACTCTTGTATAGCTATATTGAACTACGTATATCGTTGCCCCAATATTACAATGTTGTACTTTTATCAACTTGAAATTTGAACATTGTCACACTAACATTTAGTCCAGATTTAGGCACTGATCTCACCGCGAGCTACAAAGCTATACGCTATGAACTATCGGCTATAAACACGAACAAAAGATACGCACTCCCGTGTAAATAAAAGCGGTGATAGCTGATAGCTGGGCGAGTATCGCCGTGTCTCTTTTATTTATACGGGAACACGTATCTTTTGTTCGTGTTTATAGCCCATACTTCATAGCTTAGTACCTCGCGGTGAGACCAGTGCCTATAACTACTCGCTCAACTAGTATAGTTACTAGCTCAGTGGTGAACTTCAATGTCGCCATGGACTCTTTTGTTCGTTTTTATAGTCGCGCTATCAATCGTTATCTCGCTTTTGGTGAGCCCGTAATACCTAGCAGAGGTGAACGACTTAAGTAATTTTGTATGTCGAAGTCACAGCCTGACCTCTCTTTCCGTTGTTCCAGGATCATACCAGCCCAGCAATGAGCTGATGCTGCGCTTCTACAGCTACTTCAAGCAGGCGACAGAGGGACCCTGCGACAAACCCAAGCCTGGATTCTGGGATGTCGTCAACAGGTATGGTCAGTGACAATTTGTCACCTTAGTACATCTTGTTTCAATAATTAGCGAAAACTGTTACCTACTCACGTAATTTTCAGTGTAAACGAGACTTTGTTACCTAGTGACGTAGTGAGTGTTGTGTGCAACCCGCTTTTTGACAAAAGTGACAATGAGGGTAGTTCTTTATCTTCACCGCCCTCGCCAGTGCTGCCCGCGGCCAGCACCCCCTCTAGCAGAGCTAGTGATGTGCCGTCGGGTAATTTCACACTTTCCGTAATTCTCATTGGAGAACTTTACCGTAAATTACCGATAATTACGGTAACTTTCTCCCATAGTATTTTTTTTCTATGCAATTTGCATATGAATATTTTGTCTGCATCGTATTTTATATTACTTTATGTGGTACATTTAAGTATCATAATGCTATTTTACTAATGACAGGGTTTTATAGGCAGTGATCGGCATAGGGTGTGCCATTTCGGGTTATTCGCAACCTGTTACAATGACTTTGTTATCTGACTCTGCTGAAAAATTGGTTGTATAACAGGTGAGAGTAACCCGAAATGGCACACCCTATGCCGATCACTGTTTATAGGTGATTTTGACGTTCAAGCAGGTAAAATAGGTACTCGGTCAAGTAAGGGGTTTACCCTTGACTTGAACCGTAAGCGGTAAGCGGCTTTACCAAAGGTTTTCTTATCGGTAGCTGAGTATTCAATTACCTAGGATTTAAAATAGGCAATTGTGATTATGAGCCTGTGATACCCTTTTCTAAGAATTATCTGGGAATAGGGTGTAAATTTTATTCAATTATAATGCTGAATTCAGTCAGTTCATATTGCAGCGACGTGCTGTCAACACAACTGTTAGTGATATTTCAACAATGAGGCCAAGAGTAAAGTGCTAGAGTATTTTAGGCAAAGTACTGAAAATGATCCTGTTTCTGTTCAGGATCAGAAGCCGAAGAAATGCCGCAAATTAAGAATTAAAATTCCCATACAAATTTATGAAAATAAAAAAAAATCGTTTCTATTCCTATCCAATAATCCTATCCTAGTACCAATAATTTTAAAGAGACAAGTTACTGCAAAAAAAAATTAAAGAAATTTCCTACATTTACTGTGTTCCTACATTTACTATGGGAAAAAAAGTGAAATTTAATTTTGATTGATATTACTGTTTATTCATGTTGCTAATAATGTTTTCATACAGTTTTGACTTGATGACTTCCAGCCTCCCGAACAAGCTGGATTCCGAAAAGGCTATAGTACCATAGACCACATACATACGCTGCGGCAAATTATACAGAAGACCGAGGAGTATAACTTGCCATTATGATTAGCGTTTGTGGACTATGAGAAAGCTTTCGATTCGGTAGAAATATGGGCAGTGCTTGAGTCTCTTCAGCGATGCCACATTGACTATTGGTACATCGAAGTGTTGAAGTGTTTGAATAGCAACGCCACAATGTTGGTCCGAGTACAGGAGCAGACTATGAAGACAATTCCGTTGCAAAGAGGCGTAAGGCAGGGCGATGTTATATCTCCGAAACTGTTTACTGCCGTAATGTAAGATGCCTTTAAGCTCCTGGAATGGCAAGGACTTGGCATCAATGTGAACGGCGAAAACATCACTCACATTCGAAGTTGTTGACTCTTACATCTACCTAGGACAAGTAGTCCAATTAGGTAGGCCCAACTTCCAGAAAGAGGTCAATCGCCGAATCCAACTCGGTTGGGCAGCGTTCAGGAAACTACGCGATGTCTTTTCGTCCGACATACCTCAGTGCCTTAAGACGAAAGTCTACAATCAATGTGTGTTACCATTACCAGTTATGACTTACGGCGCCGAAACGTGGTCCTTCACCATCGGCCTCATCTCTAAACTCAAAGTCGCTATGGAGAGGGCTATGCTCGGAGTTTCTCTGCATGATCGAATCAGAAATGAGGAGATCTGTAGGCGAACTAAAGTTACTGACTGACATAGCCCTCCGAATTAGCAAGCTGAAGTGGCAATGGGCAGGCCACATTGCACGCAGAGCGAAAAGTGCTCGAGTGGAGACCACGGCTAGGCAAACGCAGCGTAGGACGTCCACCCACAAGATGGACAGACGACTTTACCGTATGCAGGTCGCATCTAACCGGTACATGTGGAGGTCCAGAGGGGAGGCTTATGTTCAGCAGTGGACGTCTTATGGCCAAGATGATGATGATGATACAGTTTTATTGTCATTTAGCATGGGAGGAAAAAATTGCGTGACAGACATTATAATTAAAGTTTCCCTTATTTTCCATAGTAAATGTATAAAAACCATTTAATTATAACGTTTTTTTATTGTCCTTGTTATTTTTTTATGTAACTAATTATTTGAGAAACTTGCAAGATATAATTTCACGGTAAGTATTCTGTTTCTTAATGATTTCGTGGAATTTAATTATTTTATTCATACGAAAAACGCTGTTTTTAATTTTATTTTATGTATACATATACCGCAAGCATTACTATGAACCATTATTGCCCATTTTATCAAAATGTTTAATTTATATAACAAAAAAATACCATTTTGCGTTGTAAAAATTCTCTGGAGAAAATTCGCGGAGATCGTTCTCCGTAATTTACGCCGGTAATTTACCGTAATTTTGGTAATAAACTAGTTCCACTAGTCACATGTTTATGTAATTTTCAGGTCAGATTATTATTACTAAATTAAGTACTATTCTGAAAAAAAAATATGAAAAAAGTAATATCTTAAAACACTTTCTCCATAATTACCCGCCCGGAGAACTTTACCGAGAAAGTTACCCGATAGTTCTCTTTGTTCTCGTAATTTACGGTAACGGCACATCACTAAGCAGAGCACAAGCTCGCAGTACACGTCGGGCTTTGGTCGCGGGTGATGATAGGGAATGTTACCATTTGGGAATATTCCCAAATGGTAACATTCCCCATAGTAAGATTGGAAATTTATCGGGAATTAATGGCGCTATAGTTTTACTTCAGGCATAAGATAAGATATCAGTAGCCACGCTACTGGGTCCTCGACAACAGGTATTGTCACTAGAGTCCCAGCAATGGGCTGTTGTAAGTTCTACAGCTACTTCAAGCAGGCGACAGAAGGACCCTGCGACAAACCCAAGCCTGGCTTCTGGGATGTCGTCAACAGGTATTGTCACTAGGGTCCCAGCAGTGGGCTCATGCAGGTTCTACAGCTACTTCAAGCAGGCGACAGAAGGACCCTGCGACAAACCCAAGCCTGGCTTCTGGGATGTCGTCAACAGGTATTGTCAGCTTAGCACATCTTGTGTTTGACAGCAACTCGCAGTCCGTCTCTTTTCGATTGTATTAAATAAAAAGAGACGTGTAGCTGCGAGTTGCTGTGAAACACGTGGTATTATTTTATTTATTTATTTTATTACATGAAAAGCATTACATAGTATAACATAAGGTGACGTTAAACCCTTAGGGCATCAGTTGATGGGGTTATATGCAGTTTCCATTTGGGAATATTCCCAAATGGAAACTGCATATACTGAAAATCGTTGTACGATACACGTTCGAAAAGCAATTTCGTAATTTGTCTCGAGTTAAAATACTGTTTTTATATATCGCCACTAGTTTCGAAATCCATTTTTCTCGCACTTGTATCGTAATGTACTAAAGTATCGAAATTGATGAAAATGTTATCGTGTATTTTTAAGTATGTAATATTTCTAGTTTTCTACGTATGACCAGAGATTATTTAGTTTAAGTAGATATATCAGCACCATACATTAAAATGCATCCACCTGAAATGTCGTCACTACTAGAAGGCGCCACGGTTGTTCGTGAGCATGGCATACAGATGGCTCTGAAACAGTATATACACTACCTTTGTTGTTCGTCCATTGGCACAGATGGCTCTGAAACAGTATACACTACCTTGCCACGAACGAAACGCATGATCACTTGTAACACATAGCATATTTTGCCGTACCACGATATAGGGAGGTTGGTAAAGTGGTTCATGCGTTCGGCTGTGAAGCAGAGGTACCAGGTTCAAATCCTAACTACACGCGCTGAAAATGTTCTTTTATTTCTTTTTTTTCAAACTTTGTTTTTTTATTTTTTTGTTGCGCATAATCTTTGATTTTGTAAAAACAGTGTTTTACAAGGTGCAAACGGGCGGGTTTTTATTTTGTTGTCGTTTTATAAAATTTTCCATATATGGACTTGTATACATTTTTTCTAATCAGAATCACGAGCTCTTTCGTTTCGTTTTATAGTTATACAAAGTGATCATAGATCCGATAGATACATACGTATACATACAGGGTGTTACATAATTATACAGGGTGAAAATGAGTATACAGACGAACTTGAAGCGTGAAGAGTGTACCTAGTTATTCCTGACAGAGTTGGGTTATACTCGTTTCTGACTAATTCGCATACGTTGAATACAATTTTCGGGTCCATTATGAGATCCAAGATGGCAGCAACTTATTTTTGCAATTTTCATCATTATACTCGTTTCTGACTAATTCGCATACGTTGAATACAATTTTCGGGTCCATTATGAGATCCAAGATGGCGGCAACTTATTTTTGCATTTTTCATCATTATACTCGTTTCTGACTAATTCGCATACGTGGAATACGATTTCCTGGTCCATTCTAACATCCAAGATGGCGGGAACTTTTTTTTAAATTTTCATCTTTATACTCGTTTCTGACTAATTCGCATGCGTGGAATACGATTTTCGGGTCCGTTCTAAGATTCAAGATGGTGGGAACTTTTTATTTTGCAATTTTCATCATTATACTCGTTTCCGACTAATTCGCATACGTGGAATACGATTTCCGAGTCCATTCTAAAATCCAAGAAGGCGGGACCTTTTTTTTTGCAATTTTCATCATTATACTCGTTTCCGACTAAATCGCATACGTGTAATACGATTTCCTGGTCCATTCTAAAATCCAAGATGGCGGGAACTTTTTTTAAAATATTCATCTTTATACTCGTTTCTGACTAATTCGCATGCGTGGGATACGATTTTCGGGTCCATTCTAAGATTCAAGATGGCGGGAACTTTTTTTTGCGATTTTCATCATTATACTCGTTTCTGACTAATTCGCATACGTGGAATATCTTTTTTGGTTCTATTCTAAGACCCAAGATGGCGGGAACTTTTTTTTTGCAATTTTCATCATTATACTCGTTTCCGACGAATTCGCATAAGTGGAATACGATTTCCGAGACCATTCTAAAATCCAAGATGGCGAGAACTTTTTTTTGCAATTTTCATCATTATACTCGTTTCTTACTAATTCGCATACGTGAAATATCATTTTTGGGTCCATTCTAAGAGCCAAGATGGCGGTAACTTTTTTTTTGCAATTTTCATCATTATACTCGTTTCTGACTAATTCGCATACGTGGAATACGATTCCCGAGTCCATTCTAAAATCCAAGATGGCGGGAACTTTTTTTTGCAATTTTCATCATTGTACTCGTTTCTAATTCGCATACGTGTAATACGATTTCCGGGTCCATTCTACGATCCAAGATGGCGGCTGCTTTTTTGTAATTTTCATCATTATACTCGTTTCTGACTACTTCGCATACGTGCAATACGATTTCCGGGTCCATTCTGAGATCCAAAATGGCGGGAACATTTTTCTTGCAATTTTCATCATTATACTCGTTTCTGACTAATTCGCGTACGTTGAATACAATTTTCGGGTCCATTACAATGGATCTCAATCCAAGATGGAGGCAACTTATTTTTGCAATTTTCATCATTATACTCGTTTCTGACTAATTCGCATACGTGGAATACGATTTCCTGGTCCATTCTAAAATCCAAGATGGCGGGAACTTTTTTTTAAATTTTCATCTTTATACTCGTTTCTGACTAATTCGCATGCGTGGAATACGATTTTCGGGTCCATTCTAAGATTCAAGATGGCGGGAACTTTTTATTTTGCAATTTTCATCATTATACTCGTTTCCGACTAATTCGCATACGTGGAATACGACTTCCGGGTCCTTTCTAAAATCCAAGATGGCGTGGCGGGAACTTTTTTTTTGCAATTTTCATCATTATACTCGTTTCAGACTAATTCGCATACGTGGAATACGATTTCCGAGTCCATTCTAAAATCCAAGATGGCGGGAACTTTTTTTTGCAATTTTCATCATTATACTCGTTTCCGACTAATTCGCATACGTGGAATACGATTTCCGGGTCCATTCTAAAATCCAAGATGGCGGGACCTTTTTTTTGCAATTTTCATCATTATACTCGTTTCCGACTAAATCGCATACGTGTAATACGATTTCCTGGTCCATTCTAAAATCCAAGATGGCGGGAACTTTTTTTAAAATTTTCATCTTTATACTCGTTTCTGACTAATTCGCATGCGTGGGATACGATTTTCGGGTCCATTCTAAGATTCAAGATTCAAGATGGCGGGAACTTTTTATTTTGCAATTTTCATCATTATACTCGTTTCCGACTAATTCGCATACGTGGAATACGATTTCCGGGTCCATTCTAAAATCCAAGATGGCGGGAACTTTTTTTTTGCAATTTCCATCATTATACTCGTTTCCGACTAATTCGCATACGTGGAATACGATTTCCGGGTCCATTCTAAAATCCAAGATGGCGGGAACTTTTTTTTGCAATTTTCATCATTATACTCGTTTCAGACTAATTCGCATACGTGGAATACGATTTCCGAGTCCATTCTAAAATCCAAGAAGGCGGGACCTTTTTTTTTGCAATTTTCATCATTATACTCGTTTCCGACTAAATCGCATACGTGTAATACGATTTCCTGGTCCATTCTAAAATCCAAGATGGCGGGAACTTTTTTTAAAATATT
>JALPQI010010790.1:0-35235 GCA_025490895.1 Thaumatotibia leucotreta
CGGGGCTGATGATAATGATGATGAAAATATTTATCAAAGTAATTATAGTCATTATTGCCTTCCACTGTTACTACCATGTCGTCAGTGTTTGCGACTCTAGGAACCAGTAATATTGTTTTAATATTTATTTAATTGTAAGAGTGAAAAGTTCTGTTTATTGTACTTTTAACATAAAGTAACCGCCGAAAATTGTAAATCGTGCTAATCAAATGTATCAATGCACATTTTAGTGTTCTTGATTGGGTTCAGTTGGGGCATCGCAAAGAAAAACCGAACTAAATACGTTTTTATTTTGTGAACCCAAAATGAAGTAAGCATCTACTGACTAAGGGCCACGTTGACCATAGCGAGATGTGTTTGGTAATTTTCATATTTAACAGATTCGTTATGAAAATCAGTATACCTAGTTATATTGGCAGGAGTTGGAATCCCATTCCTTAAACGTATAGCCAAACGTACAGTTGGCCATTCCAAACAATTGTTTCCTTTTGCTGGCGTTATAAATATTCCTAGCAGGCCAGGTCGATGGAGAGGCAGAGCAGAGCAAGAAGTACAAAATTGCCTATATCTCTGAATTTGAGCCCAGCAGGAGAGCTATAGGTACGTTTTGGGTAAAATAACGAAATTCAAATACGAGAAATGTTCTCCACTATACAGGGTGGAAAGGGACGACGTTCCTTCCCGCTACAGACCGAGTCTACCAACCATTACGATGAACTTTCAGTATAGTAACAACATAGAAATATTTTTAAAAAATTAACCCCTCATACAAAGTGAGTGATTAGTTAGGTTCGATAGTATGGAAAAGTCAATTTTCCATGTACGATGTTGGTCCCATAGTGAAAGTTCATCGTATAATGATTGGTAGAATCGGTCGGTAGCGGGAAGGAACGTCGTCCCTTTTCACCCTGTATAAAGCCCTCATTATAGTCATGTATTCGGCTACCAGAGCAATCTAACTAATAGGGTACGGACTTAAGGAGCCTTAAAAAAAATCAAGATGCATTATCCAAATATTTACTAATGCCAAATCAATAATACACACATCAAAACAGACATATGCACAATCTCACTTAACTAGAAGTAATAAAAGTATTCTCTATTTTGTTTTTGGAAAACAATTACATAATGTATAGGTATAAGATATTTATTATTTTTCGTTATAATACTTTATTGAAAAATAATTATAATATAAATATGTACAAAGTTCATTTAAGGCACTTGATTTGTGAATTGCCATTTAATGTATGTAAAATAAGTACAAATTTAAACAAAAAATAATAACATGTAGAAGCCCGTCGCCGACGTCTGATGATGGCACTAGACATGTTTCAAGAAACAAATTATATTGTTATCGTAATGAAACACAATAAATAAACCTATTACTAGCTATAAGCAGAACGATTAATTATACTTTGTACGATATTACCTACTTTACTTGATCAACAATCTTACTTGATTCAGCTACGTTCCCTATTCCGTGTTCCATCGATTTATGGCATTGATTTTTATGATTTCGCGGTAAATGCGTCATTTGTATAAACTGTTGTATTTTGTACACATTTCAAGGCACTTAGATCCAAATAAATTCTTCAAAAGGGATACGGTCGAGATTTTTCTTTATCTATCTGATTCAAGATTCAAAAATATAAAGTTTAAAATATAACAGCTGCTGACCTGTTTCTCTTAGGTCGACAGGGGGTGATAGAATAGACACCATTCGTACAAAGGCAACATTCATGAAATGGCCATATGCAAATCGAAAAGCTTTTTTGTGATCGCTATCTCAAGCTAATTCATTAAAATTACCAATATTTACCATAGTTTAAGACCAAATGCAGTGGATTATATGAACAAATATGATTTTGTAAAATATAATTTGAAATTCATATGATACTGATAGAATTTTACCCTGTGTACCTAATAGTATAGGCTTATGAATACTTATAATATTCCTTTAACTTTACATGACACTGTAAACTTACCTACATATTATGATCTGAACCTATGAATACAGGATGTTATACCTAATTTGCAAAACATGCAGTAGTGTATTGTATGGAGCTATTCCGCATATAGAGCAACTTTTCTTTTTTAGGAATATCAGCATAGCTTCACCTAATAAAGTATTCTCCACTGTACTTTAATATTGCTATCGGCTAATACATAAATTATCTGTGTACAAAATATTCTTATTTTGCCATTAAGATATAGTGTACCTAGGTATGAATGGTGCCAATCCTCCCCTGCACAAGACTATGCTAACAATGATTCAGGATAATAATCCAGAGATGAAATTTATTCCTTTTTAAAGAAGCAGATTGTTAATAACGGAAAATACCTATTCTAAAATATTATGTACGACTATTATTAAAGATAGGTGATTGTTAACACAAATGTATGATCTCGAAACGCATTATGGATTCGCTCTTAACTATTCACGAGACCAACGATTTAAGTACTTAAAATAATGTATCATGGACGGAGTGTTAACAACTTCAAATTTAATGTAGGTATATTCATTGAGGTTAAGTGTAATTTTATATTATATTTTAATATTCTATTTTGAAGCCTAAGCCGTTTGAGATGTTTGAAACATTAAGATAACTTTTCTCAGATTTCATTATTCGTAGTAATCTCAGCATCAGATCTCTATGAATTATCTTTATAATAATATCTACTCAACATTGTTATAGATGAGAATTTAGTAATAAAATATTAAGAAGAAATAACATTTCAATTGCACTATTTTTGAAAAATATTGCGAGTGTAACTGCTAAGATTTTTTTTATTATTTAGTATTTTAAATTGAGTTGTTACACGTAGAGTTATGTAAACAGATAAAATGGAGATTAAATCCTTCAACGGGTAAATAAGAGATTCTTACCGGAGATTATTATAAAGGCACTTACGATAGGTTATATATATATGTTTTTCAACACTAGTACGATGCTCGACTATATTTATATAAAATCTAGATCCAAAACTGCAGATTAACGATAAACATAGCAAAGTTAACAATAATTTAATCTCCTCTAACTTAACTAATTTATAGAATAACATTTTATATAGAACCCCAAAAGTGACAACATTATACATTTAACTAAGGCACTTGGGATGCACAGATATAACGGGTTATCTATAAATATTTAAGCACTTATATTATATAAAATACAATCCTATGCATATCTCTAAAGATAAATGTCATACTATCGATTCATATACTTATTGACCAAAAGGTATAACAAGGAAGACGTTTTTCTACATTTTTTCAATAAGAATTTTTTCGTCAAATCGCTACGAGTATAATATTATTAGTCTTTGGTTTTAAAGATAGATATAGTATGATTGCCAAAAATGTGAGGTCAATAAGTATTTGAAAATAATCTAGGAATATTAGACTATAAATCAAATATCAGTCCAACATTTTAAATAATTATAATATTTATAATGCAAAGCAATAAAACTTATTAAAAGAAATGCTAGCAAGAGCATCATTTACCTTTAGAGTTTTGATGTAAAATCTGTCTTCCGCCCGCCATCTAGTCACATCAAAATATTGTTTGATGTATTGTATGCGGATAAGAATAAGATGTAAGTATTAGCAAGTAAAATCCATCTGACTTTTTCCCAAGCCAATTAAAAATATAGAAGTATCTGGATTCTGTATAGATTGGGCCAGGCCCGTCACTTCACCAATTGATATCCTTATTACTTACTTATCTCAAAAGATAAAAGTAGATTTACAAGATACAAGCAGGTATCTTGTGGGTTGGAGTCATAGTTATATTTATTCCAACACTAAAATATAAATACGGTGCTAAATTAGTAGGAATTCGAAACACGCGAGCTTTCAGAACACTAAATAGCGGATAGGTAGAGTAAAATGCATAAATCAATAAGTGACTATAGGTACCTGAGACGCCTCCGGTTTGATGGTCAACAAATTTAGCACCGCAAGGACTGGGTAGCCTAAAATAAACCGTGCTTAAACAACAATACATTCAAGCGACAACAAAAATACAATCAAGTACAGAATAGTAAATATAGTCGACGGCGTGTGCCATTTTAAAAATGTTAATAAAGTTCATTATGTTATAAACATAACAGGCAGATAAATGTTAATAGTTAGACTATTATAATACATAGTATATGTTAACGTGAAAGGCCCAACAGCTATAGCTACATGGTGGTCGATGTTCCGATGATAATGTTACGCGGCGGGGGCGGCAGCACCGGCCGCGGCTCCGGTTAGTCCCTCTGCGCCGTTAGCACTCTCCTAGCCGGGTTAACGAGAAGAGAGAAAAACAGAATGTTAGTATCGATCGAAATGTCATGGTCCGACTACAAGAGTAGCCCCAATCGCGAGTCCAACGGACGCTGACGTTGCACTGCACAAACCAAATGGGGCGATGTTAGGTGAACTCGATCTGATAATTATCTTTACAATTCCATGGTATTACAAGCTTGAAGGGATCGCCTCGACATGCAGAAATGCAACAAAAGCGGTAAACCGTTAACTCGGATTGATAATGACTTGTGTAGGTACGGATTTTTTTATAAAACTGTAGGTAATCTGATAAAAAAATGTCAAGGGGAGTCTATCAGGCATTCGCGCCGCGACATTTAGTTCCGATTGTTGCCCAGTTAATAAAATTATATTACATCGGATAGGTACTATTAGTTTACGCAGTTAATGGTTGAAATGTTAAATTAATTTAGTATGATAAATGATACGTGTAAATTCTACAGTATAGGATTAAAATGCCCAATAGTTCCCAACAAAGCAATGTTTGAAACAGAAGTCCGAAATGAATTCAATCGCTGCATCAAACATTACTCAAACAAACAAGCATAATAAATTTTACCACTTAGGTATATAACCATAGCACCCAACTGCAAGTATGTAGTTATTAAAAATGACTATAGGTAACATCTCAATTGTATATACGTAGCATTCTCATATTGTTAATAATTTGCGATAACATATCAATTTCGTTACATATTTGCATGTTAGTTACTGATATAATATAAATACATAGTTACAAATAATCTGCAAGTAGTGGCAGTAGCAGTTATGAAAGTGCACTTAATTATTATTTCACAAACGGGAACTTGGCCTTGTGGAGTAGCATGTTAGTCGTGTGAGGCTACAACTGACCAAAATGATTGCACGTCATCAACTTTATTGACTTATCATCATAAAACACTTTAATAAACAAATTTAACGCGGACCTAGCTATATTAAAAAAAGAAAACGCTTATTTAAAATTTCAGACAATTTATTGCAAGTGTTTGCTCTGAAAATGCATTTATTTACAATCAACAACTGGAACAATATTTTATAAAGAAACATTACATTTCTATACAGAAAAATAATTATGCTGATTTAAAACTCATTTTAAGACAAGGAAGCTTGAAAATACGTATTAGTGGCATTTGTATGCCTCATAGATCCACAAGGACACAAGTGCAATTAACCACTTTCAAATAAGAAAGTATATAAAATATATTCTAAAATACCTAAATAAAAATAGAAACAACTAGCTTAAAAATTTCATATAAAAATCTTAAATTGACTAAGAAAGTTGTGATGATTAAGAATGTGTCAAGTCAAAGGAAGGGCATTTTATTAATACTGGACTGATGGCACGATTCTGAAAATACCGTTTCCTTTGACTAATACTGGGCGAGATTCAGGAAAGAAGGATTTCACAACCCGACATAGCACCTCAAGAACTATATTTGGAAATCTACCACATAATTATTAAATGACTGTTCAACTAAACTGTTCTTATTCCGGCTGGAAAAAGTCAAAATCCAATCCTCCTTTCCTTTGTTTACCTATATGAAAGGTGTAAACATATGACTGTTCTAGAAGCACATGTTGTGGTGGTTTGTTGCAACAACAGCATTCATAAACAACAACAAGAGTATAATAAATTTGGTAATACTGCTGTTTGCAACAATAGTAAAAGAAAATACATTATTATAATGCCTTTTGCATACCCATAATAATGTCGTACAACACAACATGTAATAGATCTAAAAATCTATAAAAAAGAAATATAAAAATCACAGTTTCCAAATTATGCAGGGACTCTTCAAACCCGGTGTGAAGCCGGTATGACGGATAAAATACCTTAACGAACTAATAATAAGAACGTACCTAATAAGTACACAACAAATATTTTAAGAGACACAGAGAGACAACAAAGCAAATCCACCCACGCATTCATTACTGATTGAAACATGATTGCTTGGCTCCTTGTCAGACAGTAAAAAAGTTACAACTCACCAAATACTACCTAAATAGTTCATGCTACCGGGACAATTCAACGTCATTTAATGTATAAGAGCAAGCAAGCATATTCATCGTACACGGTTTGCGTGGGTGCACTTCTCACCTTGTGAACAAAATGGCGGCGTGAGAGCGTTTTGACGGGAATTACGGCGCCGGTAAGGCTGTGCGTTGGTAAGGGTGCTCCCTCACTTGCGCGAGCCGACCCGCCCGCCGCACGACACCTAACGGCATATGCATATAAATCATCTGTGTCACCAATACACTAGAGCTTGAAACAAAACATGACATTTTATTATGCAACTGATACCTGTTGCTTGCATTAGTGATTAACAAAATCTCAAAAATCAAATGCATTTTACAACACATGAACTACAAGATATTTATGGCAATTACTGGCGATAGATATAATAATCGAAATTAAATCACTGCTTCAAGCTCTACGTATTTTAAATGCTGAAAAGAAAATCTCATTATTCTATATTCGAATATTCTTAAGCTAAACTTTTTCCGATAGCTATCTATCACTGCCAAATACTCGTCATTGTCAACTACATAATACTATTTTTATCAAAGCTTTTGTTTGGCAGTAACCCTAATTTATTTATAATATTATGCCTAAGCCTATATATTACCTATTATTTTAGTGCTTTGGAAATAAAATAATAAAATCACGGGATAAAGCATCCCGGTCAAGGTACAGGTAATGGCTGGCTTCGTAATTTTAAATAAAATAAATTGACTCTACAATCAACTGTTATTACATATAAACCTACACAAAATACGGGTAGATATAATATTCTCATAAAGCTCACTCTTTTCTATCCTATCTAAATCTTTAAAAGATAATAATACTTAACCTATGGTATGTTTATAAATATAATAGTATGGCTAATAAATTAATAAATTACGACATAATTTATAACATTTCGAACCGCCTAGAATGTTGTTCGTTTTTGATCGTTATGTTCGCATAATTAAATAAAATTGTAAGTATGTTAAAATTATAAAGTTAAAATAAAAATATTTATTGTGTAAAATATTTTTTATAAACGAAATCAAATAACATATTTTGGTCCCTTTTGCTTGTAATTAGCTGATGATTATTCGCTTCTGTCATTCCGATTTAAAGAAATAAGTGCTGATTAAGGTTCGAGCTGAGTGTAGTAAAAACAAAACAGCATGCATGACAGTGGCACAAGAGTGCGACTAAAGTCTTGAAAGTAAAACATGTATTATTAGTAGTCTAAAAACTCAATGAAAAGAAAATTGGGTACGTATTAACATTCTAATATGTTAATATAATTAGTGGTGTTACAAGCAAGGGTTATCACAAGATGATACAATGATGGATTTTATTATTGCTATCATAAAAAATGTCAATAACGAAATAAACAAAAATATAAAAAACTATTTCTTTGTTAATTTTACATCGGTAACTAATAAGATTTTTGTTGGCAGTTCAACTTATTTGTAAAATTAAGTATCCTCTACGTCATCTTCACCTGCCGTCCATCCAACTTAACAAGAAGAGTATGTAAAAAAACGTAAACATTAAATAATAAATAATTGAAATATATTAATCTGTAAATACTTTGAAAATCTTTATACTGTATATAAATAAATATCTCTGTTCGAATACCTATACCTCTTGTAAAACTGGTAGGCACAATTATAAAATAAACGAAGCTTTTAAAACTTGACATAATAAGTATAACATCATCGTAGATACAAAATGTTTGTGTTGTTGTTTTTCTTAACAGATATCTTAACCTAGATTGATCATGGCTTTAAAATGACTGTAAGAGTGTACGTCCTGCGGACAAGTGGTGTTTTTAAAGGACGTCAATAATGGTGCGGAGGTCGATACGTCGCGTGGTGTCGGTCGTATCTTATGGCGGACTGATGATGCGTTTGCGGCCAATGTCAAAAGCCAGCAAGTAGATATCTCGACGCTGCAAACCCCATTAAAATATATCACACACAGTTCACTGTAAGCTCAATACTGTGTTACGTATCATATTTATTAGTCGGTTAGTGCTGTGTATTCACGAGCCCTCAATATTTGTTAAAACGTTGCCAGTTCGCTGCCTTAGAGATTAGTAGATTTTTTAGCGCAGTACCTAAGTAATAAATTAGTCTATTTACGATATTGTGAAATATAAAACGGATTAGGTAATAAAGTAGATTATGGCGACGATTAACATGCGCGTCAAAATATTTCAATCGGAAAACAAGTTTTGACTTTTACAGGATGCCACATGTTAGTATATAGGTAGGTATATAGTGTATAAATATTTATTACAAAGACACCAATAACATATTTGGTGAAATACCTATCGTAGGCTCAACCGGTATTGCACGCTAAGCAAATGTTTATTAAATGGATCTATCTACATACTAACATGGCAGCATTTGGACTTTTTAAAGCATGCTGTTATTTCAAACAGGATGATAAAATATTTAACAGTTGTTAGGTACTTTAACGTCTCGTTGTCTGAATTCATCTAAATTGATCTAATAGGTACCTAACTTTTTTAGTTATAAATTATAAAAGTAATAATAGTACATTTTGACTGTACGAGAAGTCTAATTTACTGCACGATACGAACCCAGTATCGTATTTTCCTCGTTAGTAATAAGACTAGCTTCGTTCGATGACATTTAAATTGATTTTCACCTTAGGTAAATGCCATGAAACAATGCTAGTGTTCGAGTAAAGAGATCAACGGGCGAACAACCCACCCGTATGGTCAGTAGTGGCGTACTCCGCAGTAAGCAGCGGGTTGGCGGCGGCGGCGGTGAGGGCCGCGTAGTTCGCGTAGTCGGCGTAGGGCGACGCGTAGATGAGCTGATGCGCCGGCTCGCCCGGGGACAGCAGGCCTGCCGCGGCGCCTGCGCCGGTACCGTTGAGGAGGCCGGCTTGGCCGCCAGGGCCCGCCGACATCCTCGGGGACAGAATCAGGGGGGCCCCGAGTGGGGCCTGAGTACGCAGAGCCACGCCCCCAACCCCGCCGCCTGGTGCTAGCAGTCGCTGTGTTTCGGCCGCGGCAGCGGCGACGCGACGCCACTCCTCGTCCGCTGTGGAGTCACCTTTATTGTATCAATGTTAAGATACATCTTATTCAGTGTATTAGTAACTTTACACCTGTTAGTCAAATTGGCCCAAATGTGAGGATAAAACTTTTAATTTTCTTTGTTACATTGCAATCAAATGTGCAAACAATAATGTAAGTCCACATTTATACATGAAAATGCTCGAATTATCATTATATTGACCTTAGAATTGAAATAACCCAGTTAATGGAACAATCAAAACATGCTACAAATCACTTAACTTAGTCATCTTGCCAGGATAGTTTACGGTTCATAAATTAAGACAATTTATGTTCATTTGTTAAACCAATGATAAACACGAAGCCATCGAAGGATGATAAATATCATGAAACAATATTACTGCCTTGACACAAACATAAAATCCCCAAGCACATAAAACAGAGAATTTAGTCATCTGATCTTGAGCTCCACGAACAAATCCATGTTAAAGTATAACCCATTGGGTTCACATTGAAGTTTTGACAAATGCTATTTTAGGTTCGATTAATTTGAGCTCCAGCTCCAGCTCAAACATAGGTCACGATACCATTAATTATACTTAAAAATACGGTGTTTTATAACCCGATTTGTTTGTTAGTAGGTACTTAGGTGTATTTGGTGAATTCTGCTAAAAAGCTGCAATGAAATTACGGCATCATGTACTGACATTATTAAAAACTAATGCATGCGCCTTGGCCTACTGCCGCTTGGTAACAGAATCCGTGTTTAGTTAGTGACAAAACATGAATGCGACCATACTTATGAGGCACTGACCGTTGACAGGCACGACGGCTTTCGCGCTGGAGTCGCGGTAGGTGCCGTTGATGATGGCCAGTTCCATTAACTGACGTTTCTTCAATTCATCTTCGCCGTCCGCTTGCTGAAAATAGCGATATTTGAATTTATTTAAGTACTTTTCTGGATTATTCTTATAAAATATACTTATAGTTTAGCTAGGGTTTTATTCACTTGAGGCACAGGCAGAGAGAATCATACCAAATCGTAGCTCCTTTCTAGATCTAATGTTATTAAAAGAAAAAAGAGATGCATATAGTTTTTTGTTCCTATTGTTACTGCCAACCAACTAATAACAAAAATATTTCATAATAAGTAACGGCATATTTAACTATATAATTATTATGTATGATAGAATATCGGCTTAAAATGTAGAACTAAGCTGACCACTGAAATACACACTCGAAATAAAATATTTTGCTCATGTAAAATATGGGACACGACTCGACGCGATCGACAACATGTAGCGCGCGAGGATATTTGTCAAGCCCATTTGGATCCCTTTTCCGAAAATAGAGAGCATTTAATTTTTAGGCAGCAGAGAGGCATGCCTTGGTACAGTTTCGGACCCCAGGAAGCCAAGCACTGGCGTAACCTTGATTTTGATATAGAAGCCTCTCTCAGTTCACTTCTGGACGTAAGTCTCTCCTATTAACTATGTGCATTAGGAGGTAAATCCCATCGCCACGCTGGCCAAGCGGATTGGCGAACGCAGTGCAGATTATGTTTGATGATTCTACTGCCTGTCATCAATCTTCTAAAAACAAGAATTCAGTGACATTCAATTCCTTACGACACCCACGGAAAGATTTGCATTGGAGACTTTATTCTTACTACAGTCACCACAAGGCTTGTAAAGTTAACTTACGGGAATTAGGAGGCGCCTGACTTCCTCGACAGCCCTGGCGAGCTTCAGCTTGGCCCTGTTCTCGGTGTCTTCCACCGTCAGCAGCACGTGCAGATCGTCCGCCAGGTGCTCCCAGTTGGGCTTGCCCCTATTTGCGTCTTCCTGAAATGTTCACAACAACTACTTAAGAATAAGGCAAAAATAAATACAGTGGTGCTAATGAGGATTGAATTTGGGTAGGTGAAGAATGTAATTGGTCAATTTTGCACAGCTCCGCGTCAATGGAGCCGCACCCTTATTATTTAGTCCTGTCCTGCGTCTCGGTCCAAATGTATCTATAATTATGATAGATAGACAATGGCGTAGTGGAAGAGGTAAGTTACGAACAAACCTCAATTACGGCGTGGGTTTTTTACCAAATCGACTGTCAGCGTAGCATCGTTCACTTAAATGTATTGTATGAGAAGTTTCATAGTAATCTGCCGGTTAATGTTAATCGACTAATCGCGTAACCCAAAATCCAAGTCCCAACTCCAAAATGGGTGACCAACTTTTATTATGAGATGTAAATGTGATTTCTGTTTTGAGTCTTAAAAATATACATACAAGGTGGTGGTGATTGAGAGGAGAGAGGAAGAAACCCAACAACAAATTGAGAAAGCGGACATATTATTAGTGTAGATATTGGACGTTGTCATGAACCGGTATAAAGTCGTCGTGTCATTATGAATACGGCCCTTGACTGTATTTTGGTATCCGATGAGCGTTACGAAATAAGATGCATGCAAGTTTAACGATAAAGTAAATGTAAGTGGATTTATCTAAAAATGTATTTGCTAAACCGAGTTTTACTGCGTTCGTGGTACAATTTTATCTTAATTTTTATTCTTATTTATTTATTGCTAAATTGTTTAATTACCTATTAAAAATTGTTATCGTGTGACATCCTTTCAGATGATTTCATAAAATTATAACCTGATCATCCATTCAGGGCTGCATGAAAAATAAAATTAATTGTGTAATAGGTATAATATGAATAAATTGTAAGTGTTATAAGAGTGAATGATTAGCTTACAGTAATGCTCACCTTCTTCTTGTCTCTCATGGATCCCTTGCCTCTGACCATGATTTTGCAGCCTGTCTCCTGCTCTAGCTGCTTAGCTGTCATGCCTCTGGGCCCCAGAATCCTTCCCACGAAGTTGAACTGAAACAAAGAATAACCACTTATGACAAATCCCGTTAATTTATACTTTTTATTAGATCTAACACAATTTTGATCAATTGAATTTGACAACTATTTATTTTGCTCAATTAGTCAAATGATAATGTGTAATATTACGTAGCTCTGAGACGTCTCTGTACAAGTAGTATTAGCCGTAGGACTAATTACTCGCTTCGGTACACACACATCGTTTCCTGCGTGCCTACGCATGTTCACATGTACACTAATTTAACCTCAATTCCTTAGCTTCAAAGCGTCGGCCAGTAAGGTATATGAACTGTGAACCAGTATCACTCTGCCGTTCGTTTGCGCTAAGAAAATGGACCAACTCTCTTGGCACATCGCCAGAACACACAGATATTTCATAATTTTTCTTGAAGATTCAACTACGTTAATTACTAAATGGTAAATTAAATGTGAAGCGTAAAATTTAACACTTGTCAAACTAACCAATTATGTGTGACAGCATAAAAATTACGGACGGAAGCTCTGAAATCTCGCATATATTTTGAAACGATGCATCCCGAACAAGGTCGGCATTCTTTGTGATAAAAGATCTCATTACCTGTGTAAGTATATCTTAACGGCATTAGGTTGATTAGCTATTGTGTCAATGCAATTGATGAAATATGAGACACGGAAACAGGCTTGGGACATTCAGTATCCGTCGCGGTCGGGCGACCGTGACGATCGATGGTGAAGCGCCGATCGTAAATCAATGGGAAAACAAACGAACCGAAGTTTGGCATATTGATTTGCATGTAATGAATCTGATCAAACCGCTGTTTATCATAAATTAGCATGAACACATTTTCCGATCTTGGCTTACGGATTTCAAATCTCATCACATCATAGGCTATTTACTCATGTGTTTTTTTTAAGGTTAGTAAGTCCTGTTGGAATGTCGAAAGCTCTAATAATTAATTCTGGCGGCAGACGGTAATAGTAGAATGTGTTTTTTACAAGCCGTCACAAAACATAAAAGATACATCAAAAAGAAACATTGACAAATTACGAGATGTGGTTCAGAACTCACACGCGTAAACTGCTATTCCGTTTTATAAAACTCCAGTTTATGTGATCGTGGTTTCTAGCGCATAAAATCGTAGCTGTAATCGTAATAGTTATATTAAAGCAGAGGGCTTGACTTGACTGCTTAGCGGTACACCGCAAAACGGCCTGCGGGAGAAGACTTCCTCTTTGCATGTCAACTATTATTATACCCCTTGTAAATAATGATGAGCACTAAAAGCTCTATTTAATAGTACGGTTACAGGACTCCACAATGTAATGATGTTCAGTTATAGGTATAGGTATCATATATTTTGATTATAATTATTCGTTCCTTGGTACAGTTATGGAGTGGCTTTTTTAATCTTAGATGTTTTAATAGTCTGTACCTATTGTGTGTACTAAGTATTTTATTTATGTATGTACCTAACTACCTAATAAAAAAGCTAGATGATGCCAGGGAAGTGGGATGAATTTTGACTTCACGTAAGATAAATTGGCATAATTTGTAACTTATACTAGAGTACAATTGGTTTCCATGCCATTAAGTTAAATACCCATCAACATACAATGCGTTTCACAATCCGGTGTGAACCGTCGCCGGACATGTCACGCAGTTTTGAAACCGGCGCGCCAGTTGGCTTAGCGCCCGAGCTTGCATATCCCGTGATCCGAGATTTCAGAAAAAGCTTGTTATATAGCTTCTGTCTGCCGTATTTTCACCTGAAAATGCATTCAGGAATTTCTTGATTTTAGGACTTCAATTTTCCGAAGTTGTTTTCCTTTTCACACACACACACACACACGCACATCATCAATCTATATCAGTCCACTGCTGGACGTAGACCTCGCCTATTAACTATGCGTATAGACGCATTAGGAGATAAATGCCCACAATCGCCACGCTGGGCAAGCGGATTGGCGATCACAGTAATGTGTCCACTATGATGACGCCTGCCCATCATCAATCTACTATCAAAGAATGGTCAGTGACACTTTAATTCCTTAGTCGGTTCTTACGACACCCGCAGGAAGAGTTGGTGTGGTGATAAATGTAATCTTACTGCCGTCACCAAACGGCCTTCCTCTGAACATTTTCCTTTTAACAGGTAATAAATATTTAAGCTACTTATATCAAACCGTATTGGCTTACCATGAATTTTGATTAACTTGCCACCGAAGTTTTCCCAATATTTATAACTTACCACCACTAACCGTACACAACATATACCCCGTTCCTAAATAAAACCTCGCGGCATTTAAATTATTTATATTGATGCTTCAATCAGTATTCCAGTAAAAATTTCAGACGTTTAAAATGTCCCACATTTAACTGATTGAAATCCGCTACGTCTGGGGCAATATTTTATCTGGAATTAGAGGAAACTGTGGTCGGGACGGAATTAGGAAGCCCGAAAACGAGCGAGCGACGACAGCTCTACGGCGTCGATTAGTCGCAGTCGTCTGCGCAGGAAAAATAACGGACCCAGTTCTAAATACCTTTCTTTGGAATCCCTACGGTTACATCATTGTCGCAGTGTGGTTAAAATGTGTATGTAATTCACATAACCTAACATTTTAAGAACACTACTGTTGGTTTCTGTCTGTTCCCTTTTATTAGGTCAGATGTCAGATAGGTAAGCAAAAAATCATAACCTATCATTATCATTATTAATCCTTAGTATTAAAAGTATTATGTTTTTACAGCAAAAATATTTTTAACAGTTTGTACATAATTATTATCGTCTCGCACATTTTGTTTACATGATTACAAAATAAGAAACATGGGCGGTTCATAATCATAAATATGTACTTGCATCTTTGAAGTTCTGAAGCTTAATATAGAGAAAGTAATTACGGGATGCAAGCTCGTATCTATCTCGAGGCCTACGGGCATCTGGAATAATTTATCGCATGAAAGCGGGTAGATAACATCCACGTAAGTACAAAATTTAATTTAATTTGTTGCTTGATTGGTTTTAATTTAAATTAATTTATATTTTTCAGTTGGATAAAAGCTAAACTACTTTAAACATCTGTTACAACATACTAGCAAGCGAAATGAGTGATATTGATGATGCAATTATAATATTTTCACGGAAATATTTGTTTACTAAAATTAAGATCTTATAAACTCCGAATAGGAGATATTACAATGAATATTTATTATTCAACAAACAATGTAACGAGCTATTTTTACACGGCAATTGTATTGTATCAATTTGATACTGTCACTACATCTAGGTTAACGATACAAAACATTAACGAGTAGTGATGATTGGCACTGTCGCGAATAGAAATTGGATTGCGCGGACGATTTGTTGTCAATATACTTCCTCAAGAAAGCAACCTAACAACTCTTCATTGTGCACAGGATACACATAAATTGCAATTGTAATAAAATAAGTAAAGTACAAAGGCGAGCGTAACCCTATAAGGAGTATAAGGGATCTAGCTAATGATTTTTCTTACACTTCGAAAATCCGTGACGATTAATGTTAGTAGGTTCAGTCCAGCGGATAAATTGATGAAATTTTTCATACAACCCGATTTATAACTATACCTAGTCTCGATACTAGGTTTGCCTTCACGCTACAGATTATATAACAAAAGCACTGATCATTACTGGCTAACAATGCGAATGCTGCAAATTTTATTGTCACTGTCAGCTGCGGCGCGTGGCGAGAAACCATCTAGTGTGGCTGTGTTGTGTTTCTGTTACCATTACATAGTACATACACCACCACTACTAATCAAGGTCCTAACAACACACTTCGAGAACACAGACAGTGGTATCCTTTATTGCTAATGTAGGGATTTAATGGTAAAGACACATAATATATCAGCATGCGTACGCATTTTGTATACTGAAATTAAGACGCGTGCGGAAACAAGGGGTCTATTTCTCGAAAGGTTGTAACTTGTAATACAAGCGGAAGTCCTTATCTTATTAATGAACTAAAAAAGAAACTTCCACTTGTATTACAAGTTACAAGCTTTTGAGAAACGGGCCTCTGGACGCAAGGTCATACTGAACAAATTTGTAAACCGACTAAAATGTACACCTGCTGACGTGTCCTCAGCCTTAGAATCTAATATCACATCCTACCTTTGGATTTTAAGCACAACACTGTTCACGCATTAGAGGGCAATGTCGCGATTTAGAAGCCTGAGTCTATGTATTACATTAATGCGACTAATTTAACAGGTGCATTGTATGGTGAAATGAAAATTATGTGGTACAGACCATGCGTGCAGCGCAAACACACTGATTTAGTATCGAAGTACATCTAATTTTGCACGCATGCTGATGCTTTAGGCATATAGGTTGTAAGGAATAAGTATGACATTATGGTATTATTCAATTATCCAGGTTATACAAGTGTATCAATAAATTCGCGTAAAGTGGAGGAAATGTAGCAGGAGAGCGAACCCTGGCAAAGGCCGGGATAACGCTAGGTAAAAGAAGAAGAAGATACAAGTGTATAAATGTAAATAAATCGAATAGGCTTTCTTTACGTAGTTTTGATATTTATATCACTCAGATAATAAAAACAATCATGCATGCATGCGTGGTTGTGGATAGTTTATTATAATTATTATAAAAATTAAAACCATATTAAAAACATAAATCGTGGTAACATGTGGTACCTAATATTACCACAAATGTAAGTACCTATGGTTTTCTTACAACATTTTTGAGCTTTGAATCGATAGAGACAGTACCTTTACTGTGTCGTTAATATTTAATTTGCACATTATCCTCACGATTTCACTGTAGTTACTTATTAAATTCCATAAATCCATGGACATTAGGACTAATACTGCTCGCTTATTAGTCTTATTACATGTCTTGGTCATTACTTAATAGATACAACGAACAAGTGAACTATTGACCGAGGCTGGCAATCAGAAGTCATTAATACCAGATAGTTGCCAATCCCACATTGTGACTGATGGGTTAATACCTATATAATTGTCGTACTGTGATTGGTCACGACAAGATATCGTCGCTGCCTCCGGCGGTATGACGGTTTCTGAATGCACGACGCTTCCTTGATCAAGGGTTGCGATTGCAGATTGGGTTAATAATATGCCCCGAGAATAATATGATTAATTATATTGATGATATTTTTCATCGTTTCATCCTTTCATGGAGACAAATATTGCCCCCGTATATATTAAAATAGCACGAATTCCATGTTTTACGCACTTATGTCGTAATGTACTATTTTAATAGAATTTATCACAAGAAAATATTAATAATAATGACTTCATATTAAACCTTATGACGCGTTGCCTACAATATTGAATACCGTTCCAGGCACATTATATACCTGCAGCTCGTTTCAAAATATTTCCTTCCCGCTAGCAAACCGATAACGACATAGACAACAAAAGACAATTTATAGCAAAAACAAACAGGCAATAAGATCAAATCGGGCTCACCATAATAGGCGCTAAGTTAACAACGTAAACGGGAACTTGCAGTTTATTATGCATTATTTTATAGCAGTAAATCATTTTTACTAATGACTTAACAAGCTGTGCCTGAGAATTAGTCACGATCGATCCTATGTAATTTTGACTTATTAATAATTATGCTTGTAACAATGTTATCAACTTGTTTGTAAATTGAACAAAAACGGATTAGGTACTTCTCAGAAGTCCTACCGCGTCACTTCTATTTGCCTCTCTCTCACTGCGATAAGTACGCAAGAGTGATAGAGATAGAACGAACGAAGGCATTTGCAACTTCGCAGTAGACCCTTTGTATTCTATAATGAAATGTTGCCGTCACATTTTTTACGGTAATGGGAAGCTGTGAGAACTATATATGCCATCTTCCCGAACGAAATATTTACCTTAGCATTTAAAACACAGAATTAAAATATGTCTCAGGCCCTTGAGTATTCATATTTTTTTGTGTTGTTGCAATAAATATTACTTAAGGAGGCATTATTAATGTTTTTGTTCACTTCAACTTACAAAATTTGACGCCCGAAAGCTGCAAGCTGCGATTAAAGACGGACAACTCAGTGGATTTCACTGAGTTCATTTGACACGCTCAGTAGATACAGATACGTTTGCTTGATCTATGGTATATATGACATCTCGCTGGCTGTGTGACTCAACCTCGTATAGAGAATTACGAGGTCATGTCAGAAAAATGTATTTCTATACAAAATACATACATATTTTCATATACGATGATGAAGCATACACCCTGGACATACGAGGTTGAGTCACACAACCATCGATCTGTGATTTAAAACATATTTGTTTCCTATCTTAACCATAGCGACAGTCGTTTCTTTTTTAATTTCTATATTTAACTAGGTATCGGTATGATTCCGAATATCAGTTCAAGTCCTACGGAACACGACATTTAAATAGTAGAAGTTATAATCGTTATTAGTCATGAAAGGTGTGTCATCACGATGTATGCAAAATCTATGGGTAATTAAAATAGGTAGCCGTAGTGTTAATTGGTAATTGAATACAAATATAATGTCACGCCAATATAACCGTTAATAGCATAAAATGCACAATTAATATTTAATTCAGATACTAACCATGTTTAATGAAACATTGTTCTTAACACATGGATATAATAGGAAACTCATTGATTAAAATTGCAAAATTTGTTTATATAAATTAGTTATTAGATAATAACATAAAATAAGGAAATCTATTTATTTAAAACCAAATAATTGATTCATCATAAAACTATAACACATACTAATTTATGCAATACAGGCCACAAAATCAAAATCAACAACAATGTACATCAAAAATCTCTCAGCTAATAGGCGTACAAAGCTAGTGTTTCATAAAAAAATTTAAAAGTCATTTCCTAATCGGTCACGGTATTGACGCCAGTTTTAATACTAAATATGTAGAATTATAATATAATAATATACCTACTCGTAATCCTCAAAACGAAATACGGGTCACTGAGTTATTTGACTGTAACTTGCGTAATTTAAAAAATATGATTTATCTATATGTATCTAGGTATAAAAATTAGTTACAATATTTTTTATGTTTTAAGTTCATTGCTGTAACAAAATTAAAAGTTACTTATTCAGATAAGCTTAGATAAAGTTAATAGCAGTCGCGAGATTGCCCTTATTTTCTTTTGAGTCGTAAGTATATTAATAGGAAAGTTATCTATTCCCCTACTAGTGGCACGAGCATTTCACTGAATCCACATTTGGGAGAAATTGAATAGTAGTAAATACAGTTTGGTCCTAGTTATAAGCGGTCTAGTTATCATTGTTACAACTAAATTAAATAAAATTTCATATGAATCCTCGATTAAAAGCATTTATTGAGACGAGTATTGCAGTAGTGTTAGATAACCACCAAACTACGCGCTTAACGGGCATTGCTTCCAAGTGCCACACCCAAGAAGCCGATAGGGGCAATAGGTGCCGGCGAAAGACAAGACAAAAGTGGACAGGGAGCCAACGAGAGCAGCGGTGCCCGTGACCCGTGACGACGCTGCGGAGCATGACCAATCCGATCGACCTCATTGCCGCCAATTGCACTTATCACCGTAAATGTAGATATAACATTATACGAATCCTTGTTTCTAGATCGGCTTTGTCAATGTCAAGCTTATGGATAGATTTATTTCTAAATATTTTTTGCGATTTGCACGAGAGAATAAATATAAAAACGGCCAAGTGACAGTCGAATTCGCGAACGAAGGGTTCTGTAGATACTATTATCTTCTTCTTCTTGTTCTTTGCCTCTTCCAACTTCATGTAGGGTCGGCTCTCCTAATTCTGCGGCGCCAGGACGCTCTGTCCTGGGTTGTCGGGTCGGGCAGTTTTTCCTCTCGTAGGAGTTTGGTCCACCAGGTAGTAGGAGGGCGCCCTCTACCGTTTTTGTGTTCTACTAGGCTAGGTGTAGATACTATTATCTATTTATCATAAATAATGCGTTTGTTGTATAGGGGCCCCCTTAAATATATATTTTATTCTACCCTTTGGGTACGGAACCCTCAAAACCGGCCAAGTGTGAGTCGGACTCGCGTACAATAATTACAGTTAAATCAACCCATCTCAAAAAGTATAAGATATACTTTGATCAAACTTAAAATCATTTAAAGAATTTATAAATATGTATCACCTGCATTTTTGTATTACATTTTGTAGGTACCCCCAACTGTTTACAACTTTGAGAGCTGATATCTTGAAAACGGTTTACTTAAAGATAAACTAGAAAACTTTATATCATTTTAAAAAAACCTTTCCATATACCGAACAGGCTTATGTATATCATACAAGTCATACAACATATCGTTATCTAATTTAATTCCTGTAGTACTTTGTTTCCGAGTATATGGACTGTGACAGAGGGACATGAGGAATCTCTAAAGGTTCCGTTTTTGCCAGTTTGGCTATGGAACCCTAAAAATCAAATATATATCATAGGTTCAAGAAACTTTATTGTGTTGTTTTTTAAAGACTAGGTAATGTGTAAAGAAAACAAACGTGTCAATAGAAATCTAACCGATAACTTTTTACTATTTACATATAATATAAAATTTTAATACATAGATAATAAATCTACATCACATCCTAAAATGGCACACAAAGTTGAATACGTTGTCAAATCTAAAAAGGAATGAAAGTATAACGAAATTGTGACATACGAGTAGAGTTCAATGAATCTACATTCTTCGGGAGACTTTAAGCCGCATCATTAGGAAAGGAACCACGTTTCACAAATGGAGGTGCCTCTAAAGTTATTCAATATAACAGCGGGCCAATTTGCGATTGTAGTAAGAGATGATTTCTTCAAAATGCTAACTATATATATAGTCCATTATATTACGGACACGTATGTATGGGAAAAGTTCACATTCGGATACCAGCACCAAATTTGAGTATGTTGTTAAATATGTCATTTTGTATCCAAAACTGTCGGGAGACACTCTCTCAAAGGTCAAGGTCACCAGTAATGACGTCCTCAAAATGGCTGCTGCCTAATTTCGAAAAGCGCTTATTTGTTCCTCAACCGCCCAACATACACCATTGTGTGTAGTATTAATTAAAAGGTTATTAAATATGCTCTAACTTTGTCTTTCTGTGTTATAGCGTACATCTAAAAATAAAAAAAATATCGTGGAAAGAATAAAAAAATTTTTTTACTCTTTTCGTACAATGTACATTGCATCAGGAAACAAGCGGTATTAGAAAAAAATAATGTAGTACATAAATGTAGCCAAACTATTATCCTATAATAAACAGTTTAAATCATCGAAATCGGTTGATAATAATCAAAGTTATGTCATTTTCTATATTCCGCGGCAAACGCCATACACCCGCCATCCGCCCGCCCGCCAGTTCGAAAATGTTAATTGCACCCAAACTATGCAATTTATTTACACTGATAAGATATGAACTAAAAGCCAATTAATTATACAAATACTAGTTGTTTTAAAAATACTGTTGTTATTAAAATAAAATACATAATTTAAGAAAAAACCAAATTAAAAGACATAGGTACTTAGAGTAAGGTAGAAAAAAGGTAACAAATTAATAATAATAACTTCTATCAATGAAAGAATATATTATGTATACTATATATATATTTCAAGGTTTTATTCTGAACAGTAAATTCTGGAGTAAGTTCCTTCACATACACAAAGAAGAGTGCAATTTAAAACGTTTTTTACGCATACGCCAACGTGGACAGGGCAAGTTCTTTCTTCTTTTTTCCAGCTCCAATCGCAGGGATCAATTTTCTTGTGGATAAGGCAAGGCACTTCGTCCATATCTTCGTTTGTTTGTAGCATGGTTTGCTTTAGATGTTGAGTCAGTTTCAGTGCATCTTTTGTTGGTGAGATGCTTTCAATACTCAATCATTTATTGCTTCCACACAGTTTACAAGGTATTATGTGAACATAAAGTGTTTACCGCTATTTAGTTAGCTTTATTTTTAATGAAAACATTCCGTCTTGCTATAATTAATTGTTATATCATTTGTAGTCTCTCTGGACATTCGTCATCCAAGTGGTGGACGGTCTTCCTATTTCCAGTAGCCATGGACAGATAGTTTATCACGACATGACTGTCCGGTCGGCGAAGGACGTGACCTTACCATCTTAGCTTATTTTTACAATCTTGAAACTAACCCTTACATTACATAAGTGGCGAACGCAGTCCTTGAGCGTGTCTCCGCCTGTCTATCGTAGCATACGATGTATGTGATAGAGTATTGAGTAAAATGAAAGAAATAGAAGCGGAGAGAGAGTGGAAAGAGGGAACCACTTCCAGGCAAGCTAAAATGACGTGAGGAGAACCCGATACTTTACGAAGTTGGAAAAAATTGACTTGAGGATGTTGATCAGAATTATTTCGAGAAACAACACCCTCAACAGGCATCTTAAGGTGATGGGAATAAGTAATTAAGCAGCCTGTCCACATTACGGGAGAGACGAAACTAGTCAGCATGTTCTGGTAGAATGCATTTTGTAGATACGCAGCGGCATTATGTGTTTGGCAGGTATCCCTGCAACTTATCGGTGTTCTTTCTCCTGTGTCGACGTCCATGAGTTCTTCCCGGGTCGCCCAGGGATATGCTACGGTTCTGCAAAAATACAAGGAGGCTAGAAGAAAATAATGTGGTAACGCAGCCGTGACATTAACTTACAGCTCCAGCAACGGGAAAAGGATGAATGAGCACACCAGATACTCGACAGCCCACTCGATTCCGGCCGAAACATAACCATGCGATGAAAAGCAATCAGACACAAATATCAGCAATGAACGGATCGCATAAGAAATTAATCAAACTTACCAACAGGAAATATCTGGGATTGCTTCTAATCGCATACTTCGTTTGCTACGATGGGCAGGAGGAGTCGCGCTCACGGCCAGAGTTCACAACAAGCATGTAAAGAGGAGTTTCAAGGTTGTAAAAATAAGCTAAGATGGTAAGGTCACGTCCTTCGCCGACCGGACAGTCATGTCGTGATAAACTATCTGTCCATGGCTACTGGAAACAGGAAGGCCGTCCACCACTTGGCTGACGAATGTCCAGAGATACTACAAATCTTTTTTCATAGCCTATTTGGTGTCCCACTGCTGGGCAAAAGCCTCCCCTCTCTTTCTCCAATCGTCCCTATCCATGGCCAGTTCCCTCCACCTCACGTCGTACGCGTCCATGTCGTCCCGCCATCTCCTCTTTGGTCTGCCTCTGCTCCGTTGGCCATCTTGTGGCTCCAAGTCAGTTAGGATTTACCGACCGTTTACGAAATACCGACCTGCGTTCCAAGACCGGAGTAACAGATGTGGGTATGAAGGCCGCCAAGCTCAAGTGGGAATGGGCGGGGCACGTCTGCCGAATGCATCCGTCGTATTAGGCTAAATACCACAAATTATACAACAATTAATTATAGCCAGACGGAATGATTTCATATCAATATAAAGCTATCGAAAGCATCTTACCATAATTTATGATCTCACCAACTAAAGATGCCCTGAGACTCAACATCTGAAGCGGACCATTCTACAAACAAACGAAGATGTGAACGAAGTGCCTTGCCTTATCCACAAGAAAATTGATCCCTGCTATTGGAGCTGGAAAAAAGAAGAGAAAGTATTTGTAATATTCCAGTTCCATTGTGGAAAACGATTCCTGATGCAAGTGCTAGTTGCAAAGAACTTGTGCCTTGTCCAGGTCCACGTTGGCGTATGCGTAAAAAACGTTTTAAATTACACTCTTCTTTGTGTATGTGAAGGAACTTGCTCCAGAATTTACTGTTCAGAATAAAACCTTGAAATATATACATAATAATCTTTTATTGACAGTTAGAAGTTATTATTATTCATTTGATACCTTTTTTCTACTTTACTTTTTTTTTAATTTGTTTTTTTCTTAAATTATGTATTTTATTTTAATAACAGCAGTATTTTGAAAACAACTAGTATTTGTATAATTAATTGGCTTTTAGTTCATATCTTATCAGTATAAATCATTTGCATAGTTTGGGTGCAATTAACATTTTCGAACTGGCGGGCGGGCGGATGGCGGGTGTATGGCGTTTGCCGCGGAATATAGAAAATGACATAACTTTGTTTATTTTCAACCGATTTCGATGATTTAAACTGTATATTTTAGGATAATAGTTTGGCTACATTTATGTAGTACAATATTTCTTTCTAATACCGCTTGTTTCCTGATGAAATGTACATTGTACGAAAAGAGTAAAAAAAAATTTTTATTCTTTCAACGATATTTTTTTTATTTCTAGATGTACGCTATATTATGATAAGACAAAGTTAGAGCATATTTAATGACCTTTCGATTGATACTACACACGATGGTATACGTTGGGCGATTGAGGAACAAATAAGCGCTTTTTGAATCTAGGCACTAGGCATTTTGATGACGTCATTACTGGTGACCTTGACCTTTGAGAGAGTGTCTCCCGGCAGTTTTGGATACTGAATGACATATTTAACAACATACTAAAATTTGGTGCTGGTATCCGAATGTGAACTTTTTTTCCGTAATATAATGTACTAATATGATAATAAAAGAGTATTCATTTAGTGGCCTAGAATCAACAACAGAAGCGTCCAATTACAGATTTGCAAAACAATTTTTTTAAGTTTCACCGTGCATTCAAACATGCCCTATAGCAACCCACGCAGGCATTTACTGCGAAAGTTATTGCTTAATACAAAAGAAATGTGCCATAAAAAATACGTTAAATACAGAAAATATTACCAACTTGTAACAAGATAAACAACAGTCGCCCATATTCGGCGCCTGTCCAAACTATATGAAACATTTTGTATTGCGACAGTTAAGAATAACTGCAGATGCAATATTATTTCCTCCATTATTTTCAGTTCCAGGAAAGACAAATTAGGTATATGTAAAATATTTATGGACCTACAGAGACCAATGACACTGCTAACCAACACTTTTACAAACTTCCTGAATCTAGGAACAGGATAATTTGTGTGCATACATATTTTCAGTAGCAACCACAATCGTAACTGCAAGTTTCCTTAGTGCACCATGCAATGAGTAACTAACACCTTGAGAATACGTAGTATCTACGTAGATACGTACGTGCAAGTTAGGTTGCTCAAAGTGTTTAATGTTTGAATCACATTCGCGAGCTTTTACCGATGTTTGCACTCGCGAATGATAAACCGCATACCGTCTGCTGATATGTTTTATGAAAACAAGAATATCGTATAAACACGAGTCTAGCTCGCTATCGAAGCACTACGAGAATTTAGATTTATATTTAATCATGGAGTTTCTGAATACATATCTAACTATCCGGAGTTATGTAGGTAGGTACCTACATAACTCCGGGGAGATCTTATTAACATCTCACTAGTGCCTCTCTACTGTTTAAAAGTATAGCCATTTATAAAATGCCCTCAAGGATGCCCTAACATAAATACATTGGAAGGATAGCTAACATAAATACATTGGGCATACTCGTATAATATAGTTAAAATAATGAACAACAATTCCAAAAAGTAGTTATTTATTTTGCTTAAGGCAGCCGACAGTCAATTTTCATCATTCTTGCTTTGCTCACAAAGAATTAGCCGGCGTCATAGGTGTGCGTATGCTGGCAGGTTTCTCATGATGGCCAGCAAAAAGTCGAAGTAACGGGCCCACCGATATGGTCGGATTTAATAACGCGCCTTCCCCTATAAGGGGAGGCGCAGTTTCCGCGCGGGGACACGCGTTTCATCGATATCGACAATTCATATTATGCTGTTAAGTAATGTGTATATTGTAGGCGGCATGCACAATGACGTGAACAAGCAATAAATTGGAAATTTTATGAGATAGTGAAACGAATTACTGAAAGGTATTTAAAATGCCATCAGGTTTATATTTTCATTTTAATATTATCGATAACAGGCTTACGCATCTTGTCTCATATCTTCGTTTTTCATATATGCAAGGGTTATATTGTATATTTGTTTTATTTGTGTTGACTCCGTGACATTGAATGAGGCTATAAAACAATAAGTAGATTAATATGTAGACTCGAAAATTTGATATACAGATATTACAGAGTGACATCTAGGGGTAGTGACCTGAAGCAAGAGTGTACAGGGTTCTAGTTCTAGGGACGGTCACGCTGTGCAACTTACATTGTGGAAACAACTCAACAGATATAGCGAAAATCTTCTTTTTCTCAGTTAATTGATGAACTATACCAATTAGGAGATTTTTTTCACAATTTCTTGGTTGTCTCCATAGTGAAATTTGATCAGCGCGACCGTCCCTAAGTATTCCCTAGTATCCCAGATATCACCCTGTACAAGATTTTCTTAAACAAATTACGCAGATTTGAAATTGCATCGATATTATTGTAAACTGCTTTGCCTTGCCTATCACTGAAGCAAGTCCTGGAAACCAGGTCCCGTCAAGGCGATACAACTATGATTGAGCGCGGCAGGCTTCGCTCCGGTCGTGTGTGCCCTGCCTGCATAACATTCACTACCTACACAGAATCTCAAGTTCCGTATTATGCCTATTTAAGAACTACCGGTATTACCCAACTAGCAAAGAAGTCATATAAATCAAGAGTTATACGACCTTTAGCCATATAAGAGTTTTATAGTCGTTTTTAGTTAACCTGTTAGTCAAATAAACGTTATAAATCTGATAGTTTAGTCGTCCTACCAAATAGTCTAATAACTATGGTAAATAAACGTTTTTGCGACTTAATTATACAACAATCATGTAGAGGTTTTAAAGAAAACGTTTACTTAATGATGTTCAAAGTTGTATAAACGTTTTCGTCTTATAAAGGGTTTAGAAAAAACAGAACCGTCGTAATAAGGTAATTTTTACAACGTCTACATAATTTTATTGTTGTATAAGTGATATCATAAAACCTTATCTCGACAGTTATATAGCGGTATTGAAGGTAACTTCAATATGACAAAAAGATATCAGCGAGACTGTTATCTACCCTTTATTCAACAGTTGGTTATATTAACGTCAAACAAAAACTTTGAAAAACCTTTAGTTGTTGCCGAACTCGTTATATTCCTTTTATTGGACTATATGTTTTTAAATTGATTTTAAGTTACGGTTATAAAACATCATGCAATTTATAGTCGATTTGAAATTAATATTATAAAACATCAGTCGCCATTTCGTGAGCATCACAGTACTATTTAAAAGAAAAAAACCATGGACGTTACATCGTGGAAACGGTACAAACGAAGTGGCGGACTAGTAACGGCGGCTTAGTAATGGCGGACAATTTGTAGTCGTTATAAAAACCTTTACTTAAGATAAAGTTATATTGTAGTCGTATAAGTATAAATCCATGACTTGTTCCAAAATGGCTAACCTTAACTATAATAAAATATGAAGAAATATTGTTATAAATTATAATTATTTTGCATATATTAAGAGCGCGACAGCAAAAAACTGTATATCATCATAAACTTTAACGGTAAAGTGACCTTCCCATACGAATTCAGCTCACGCCAAATGTGCAAATGCTCAATATATAGAACAATAATTTCTATTACAAATCTTATAAAATTACCTTGTATTATTTTTCCGTACACTTTTTTGTCACACACACCAAGTTTTGCGCGTATCTAAAATAAATGTCAGGAGCAGTTTTATAAATAAAACTTAAAAACATTTATGTAACTTAAAAGTCCGATAAGCGATGAGTAAGGGTTATACTAAACCTTCTATAAAACAAAATGGTCAGTAATAAAACATTTATTTGATATTTAGGTCGCGTAAAGGTTTTTGTTGTACTCTTTATACAACGTTTTGGTCATTCCTTAATCGTTACAATACCTTTAATAAACTATTTAAGTCGCCATGCAAACCTTTATTTAACGTTTATCTCACCAATAAGTCATATAATTTGCGCCACTTTCGCCTTTTATAACCGTTTACCTTACGTTTATATGACCAACCAAATCAGACTAGAAGTTATATGCAAAACGTTGTCTCAACTTCTATATGACTATATTTTGCTAGTTGGGTAAATTTTAAATAAGAGACTAAAAACCACATCAGACTCACAAATGAATTCAAAAGTTGTTGGAAAAAATAGTGTTCGAGTTATAACTACATCAAACTGGTGTTACAGTTCGGTACTTGATTCCGAAAACTGAGCAGAAACGTGTGCGCGGCCGAGTATAAAAGCGTTAACTACCTATAAAGAGGAACGTTAAAGTCGCAAAACTAAAAACATTTTCGAGATATTACTCATTGGCAGCAAAGTTTCGAAACTATTGTTTCTACAATATGTTCGACATACGAAACACATTTTCTTCGGTTTATTTCCGTGGATGAAAATGTTTACAGTTCAGTTTTTGCAACTGGATCACGTTTTGGGAAATTACAGAGAATTTCAGTAGCAGTTACTGTATATTTTTATTGCTCTTTATGGAAACGTGTAATAAAATCTTAAAATGCCAATGAAATTACATTGGTTACCTACACGGTGCCATACGGTCAACGAGGATGAGGAAACATTTTAACCTCATATTTGAGCGACTTTTTAGTTACAATAAAAATAAAGATATAAGAGCAGTGAAAATATATTTTTAAAACTATACGAACGACTAACTAAATATTCCACTTTTTTCAATAGTTTTTGCGATTATTTAAGAGGTGTCTTAAAATATGTCTAACGAATTAGTATTTCTAAACAATTACCTAGCAACGATAACGCTATCACAAATGCTTTTATTAGTGAATAATAAATAAATATCTGAAACTACCCCAATCCAGCAAACTTCATATGACACATTAGTATCTAAATATGATCACATGATCAAGATAATTTATTGATTTAAACTTTCACGATTATCACTCATATTTTAAGACCCGTTTGTCTTTAAAATATGGATGATCAGGATAAGACCATTAAAATCCTTCCCTCTCCCCGTGAGCATCCTGAAACTACCTCAATCAAGCAAACTTCATAATAAGGTACGTCCACTACACAAAACGTAATTGGTCGAAATTCGTTGATTTCGTACAGTTGGGGATAGAATGGGCATTCGCTCGTTTGGTGTAAATCCACCTTGACACGTTAGTATCTAAATATGATCAGGATAAGACCATTCAAATCCTTCCCTCTCCCCGTGGGCATCCTGTATATTACGTAAGCACTAAGATGCCTAGCGGCTAGAAGACATCCACATCGTTAAGCCTGATTCCATCATGGTTTCAGTACGTGACCGATGTCTAGTACGGCCCTTTTGATCGACAATCAATATCATTCAACGTTCAATTTATCTTAAGATTTACGTTCACATTGTTGCATTCCTGACAATTATCCAGATGATCTACGAGAATATGGAATCAATAGTGACAGGTATAAATACACAAATATAATAAGCGGAATTAGCTTGATTTACTCCACAATATTATGCTTGCGTTATTTATTTTATTTATCAGTAGGTAGATCAATTACCTAATCATAGACATTATAATTATGGTCTTCTTTACGTAGGCCATAGCCGGTATCAAATGATTAATTCTGTTACTTACTTTAGATGTTAATATATAAATAAGACATATAAATTAAAATATTTAAATTTGTGAATTTGTGACTATTACTTTCTTCATGATTGGCTTACTTTTGGAAATGTTAGTAAGACGTTGTTACATGTAGGTAATAAAGTATCTAAAATATTATATATATTATGACTATATATGTATATTGTACGTAACTATGTACGGTTTAACCGTTACATGACTTCAAAATTGAGCTAAGAATCGCTAAATAAAAAAATCAAACATGGTACTACTATATATCGTATTCGTATGCTACAATGCGATGCAAACATTAAAATAAAACGTTTAACAAATGTTGACAAAACCTTCTAAAGTAGATATTTATTTTATAAGTGTATGTTATCTTGGCCGCCATCCCGCGTGCCTATTATGGATAGTTAAAATGAGGATAAATACTGTAAACCTAATGTGGCAAAATTTCTTATACGTTTCTCTATTTAATTTCTATAAATCATCGTCATTGTCAGTACCAAGAACCGCCGAGGGATGTAATTGTCCCGGGTTCTCACCGCCATTAGCCGTTCACAGCCGTGGTAGCAAGAAATCATTACTTCGATCACGATTACCTCATGTGTACGGATTTCTAATGTAAATACTTCTCATGTGAATTTAAATTTTTGTAAAATCTTCTGCTTCGAGTTACGATTCCCATGCCATATTTTTATCAGTTGGATTTTGGTGTATTTCACTCAGATCATAACACGCACAACACAGTCATATTCAACAGAAATAGAAACATAATGGCAGGAGACTTGTTCACAGTGCTAGGAATCTGCGGTCGAAAGAAAATTTACATAATTATTTTCGTTTCAATATTATAAAAAAAAAGCCTCAGGCACTAAAGAATCATCGATGAAATCCCTAGAACAACAAGCTATTTAATTAAATAGTAACATGAACATGTGTCATCCGGTTCGATGAACTCTGAACACCGAATAAAGGATTGTAGAAACGTGCTTTGCAAATGAGCCTGGAACGGTATGATGCGAATGAATGGACAACAAAATCGTGGATGTCGGCCGAGTGGTGTGTGGCAGTGAACACATTAATTCTTCATCGAAATTTGGAGGTTTTACAAAAAAATATTTCAACTGTAAGAACGAAAACGTACCTAGAATAGGGTCTAATCTCGCCACGATTGTCATGATTTCATCTGTCACAATAATATAATCAGAGGTCCATTGATGGATATATATATATTTTCTATCAAAGCAATAGCAAAGCAGCCCTGACACTAGCCTCCAAATGTAGCAGCTTGTACGCCTTGTATCGACATGTAGGTATCACTAACACATTCAATTTTATCTTGCCGTTGGAACTCTTCTCAGAACTATTTCGGAAACTGTTTTAAATAAATTTACTGATAGCCTTTTTTAGAATGTCCCCTGAAGCAGTGTTTAAGTTTAAAATACCCGGAGCAACTCTTGTTAACAACAGGAATGATTAACAATCTTTCATTTAATCTGTCCACGACAGATTTATGGTATTAGAGGAATTTGTTGGCGATAATATTAAGACTGAATTGTTAAAATGTATCAAGCTCGAGTTGATTTACGTTTAACTGAATTGTGTTATTCTAATCGTAACGTGTTTTTGAGCAGAACGTGTTTACACTATGTACTTAGAATCGCGATGGTAAGCAGTAGTTAGACTTTACAATTAAGCATTTAGATTAATTTTGATAATTTTTCAACTGACGTCTAATTAATTCTCTGTTGAGCTACGGACTTGCCTACTAGTCTTTTTGAAGTGACTATGTATACGCTTAGATCTTCCAGTTACATCAGCATCACCAAAGAAAGGTGTAGGTAGATCGGTTTAAATGCGAAGGAAAAGCTATATATGGCATAAAACTAGCGGCGATTTAGCCGACGCGAACCTCCATTAACTTTCAAAACATACAGTTTTAATTGGACTTTCTCGGACGACCGAGTGATACTATAATATTATTGATATATCATGTAAAATAGTACTCATTTATCTAAGAAATATCATAAGTTATATAAATCACTAGGAGACTTACATCTGGATGTTCTTTGACTGGCACGTATACTTTTTCTGTGAGTGTTGTGACCATGCCTTCTGCTTCTGGTAGAATAAGTGGTTCCTTCTTAACGCCATTTATTTGGAATAGACTCGCTCGTACTTTTGCTATTTCTGGAATGGAAAGAAAATAGATATTAGTGTCGTGAATACTCCTGCTGTTGTGACTTCCTAATTAATTTCGTAAATAGGTACACATCTTTTTTTTTAGCTTCGATAATTTTAAAATAATGCTCTATAGGTTCATTATATAACATTATAAAACATAGCTATAGGTATTAGGAATATAGATCTTAGGTTAGCGTGTCATATTCCGTTTTGTGACGAAACATACTTCATAATTATACAACAAAACTTTTATAAACTAGGCACTACAATTATGAATAACATTAGGACCGCCCCTTTGACTTGATCAAGCCTTTGATCTATCATGACATCATTTAATTATTACGCCAATGGGAGAACTTCATAATCATAATATGTGACAACCTACTGATGATGCAATTGCTATGAAACCTCATATTTAAGTGATTATTAAGATACGCCTACTATATGTACCTACCTACCGCCTACCTCTTAACTGAATCGGTGTGCGAGTACCTACTCTGGCTCTAAATAAAGTTTTTCGCCTACCTAATTATTATCTAAAATCGAATACCGTTATAATCATAATCATATTTTATTGGTAGGTAATATAAATTACATGTCAGCCTCCGTAGCCTAGTTGGTAGTTGCCCTGCCTACGAAGCTGGAGGTTCCGGGTTCGAATCCCGGCGAGCGAGGGCATTATTTGTGTATTTATTTATCACAAATAATGATTTGTTCCTTGGTCATGGCTGTGTGCTGTGTGCTGTGTGTGTGTGTCTGTGTGTGTGAGTGTGTATCTATCTATTATATATATCGTCGCCTGGTACCCACATCACAAGCCTTAATTGAGCTTACCGTGGGACTGGGTCTATTTGTATAAGATGTCCCAAGATATTTATTATTTATTTATGACAACGTGGCTACAAAGTGTAGATATCATATACGAGTACTATGATATTTGTTGCGTAAGTAATAAAAAATGCTAGGGTTAAAGCAGTTTCTATCTCCACAGCAAAAGCTTTTCATAATAAAGAGTGATTCAAACTGACCTCATTATATCTTATCATATAAAGAGCTTCCTAAGTTCGTAATGGTAAAGGATTCAGCGTTATCGTCCTTATTTGATAAGAATCTGGTGAGTCATCGGATGATTTCCGGTGTCCTATAAAGAACACCATATGCTTGTGCGGTGTGCATAAAAAGTGTGTCAAATCTTGACACTCGCACAATGAATGCGAGTAAATTGCATATTATATTGGTTGTTGTTTTATGCAACAAAACTCATGCTTAACGGTTTGAGGTGAATATAAAGGGTAATAATGATATGAAACGTGGATTTGTGTTGTTTTCCATTTTTATCTGAACTCGTGTTAACTTTCTCTCTTACATTTCTGTGCCGTTCCTGAACACAGGATGATAAAACATTCCCATATTTAACCTCCTGCCGCCCAGAGACCTATTAAAAGGTCTTCTCAAGCAAAAAAAAACAGATCTATTTTCTACACTTCATCAATCAAAACTCACTGGCAATTTTGTCTGGGCGGCAGGAAGTTATAATTTGCTGACGCCACATGTTATGTTGGGAAAATGGGAAATTCACCGGTTGGGAAAACAGAAAATCTTTACTCGTAGGATGTAAACTCGTCATAACTTTTAAATAATCTCCTACTTATATACCTGCGTACCGAATATCAGTGAGATATTTGTGAAATTTTGTCAAAAAAAAATCCTTCAGTCGATATTATACGAGTAAGATATGTGTCTAAGACATTCCTACCTATCAGTGTGCAAAAATAATTTCTGTATTTTGTTCAGTATCACGAATATTTATTTCAAAATTAGTTATAATATGACAGTTGGCACTGTTCTGATTGGATGTCTCCAGCTTACCACAATGATATCCATGAACGAGTATACAACAGTGTGAAAGTGTGAGTGGAAACAGCAGCGTATATTTCCACTCGTGCACAAACAACCGACTGAAAACAAAATGCAGTGAGATTTTGGTAATTACGTACGTGAAACCGGTTAGCTTGCCACCTATGTTACTTTGTACATCCGATTCTCAGATAAGAGGCCCATGTCCAGCACAGCGTGCGACAATGCGCCGCTTTCACACCATATAAGGGTCACGTCGGGTAGACAAGCCTTAACCCGTACGGCGACGTGTGATCGCCAATGGATTACCTATGTATATATTTAATTGCTACCCTCTCACGCATATAAATGCATTGATGCAGTGTCAAAACGTTTACGAGTTATCTGTTATCAACATCAATATGGAAGTCCCAATTACGGCAGCAACTTATCCTACAGGTCAGAGAAAAAAACAGTAAGTACGATGTCTTACGTACGAGAATAATATTTTATCATCAAACTCATCAGGCAAGTTTCGGAACCTTTCAAGTTCGGTAATACATCAAACAATTATCGACAGCAAAATCAATTGACTGAATCACCTGATAGTCTACATATACGTACCTAATATACTCTTAGCAAGGTCAGAGTATGTAAAAAAACTTTTCAAACTTGTCACAAAGTTGACGGGTGTCGAAACACTTGTAATGGACGTCCGAACAATACACAGCCCGCTTTGTATAGTAAATGAGGCTTCTAAACAAAAACAAAGGCTGAATTTAATAGGTTATGTTTTGACGCAGGTGATATTGGGGGCTGTCCGTCTGTCACTTCACGTGTACATTTTTGGTTTGATTAATGTAGTCTTGCAGTGTCCGTACCAATTCGAGTTGGAAAGGTTGTCACCTTTGAGACTCGACAACTTGCGCAAGCGTTCCAAGTGCTGATGCTTGATGGGGTAATGATTTATTTACTTTAGGTAACGACGCAGTTAGTACCGTATTTATTATAAATAAACCTCATAATGTATATGGAGTGGGCTTGTTCCCTTTCCATGTTGAAATCACCACAAATGTGGTTTGGCTGTAATTACAGCCGATTCTTACTAACACGTAACTAAATGTACCTACTGCATTTAATAGCGAAACTAAATAGATACGAGGGAAAGAGGAAAATATTTTTATATTTACGGTAATGTGTGTGTTGGCAGCATACTATTTGTAACGACAATATTTCGTTGACGTTATTGTCTATATAAATAGTAATGATAATGACGCCTCGGATTACTCAAAACATGTCTTGTCAATTTGTTGATGATAAAGCTAAACGAATGCCAGTAACTTTTTACCATTGGATTAAATTAGTTAGTAATAAAATAATTAATAGGATATGATCTGTGAAAAC
>JALPQI010010791.1:0-32724 GCA_025490895.1 Thaumatotibia leucotreta
CCTGCATGGACCAAGCAAAAACCACTCCAAGCAAAACATTGCTTATCGTTTTCTAGATTTAGTAACTCATATCTCCGACACGGCCATACTGACAAGACAAGCGTCCTCGCTTGTATCTGAAACAAACACGTACATCAGTAATCTTTGTCACCACTCGGTTACTCCTGACCAAATTATCTGTCTACGTAAAATCAACTCAACTCAAGGAAAATAATTTTATTCTTTGCCACTGAATTTAGGATCACTTAAAGTCAATTCATTACCACCAATTTAAATGCAAGACCAGACAAGTACCACCTGGCTTTCATAGCCACCTTTTACGTAAAACACATGACGGCAAACTTTCGGAAGCAGGTCTCTCATTCGTGGCCTATTGGTTATCACATAACCACACTACGCGCATCCCCAAGGGATCGCCGAGTCAACCCTATGACTCTACGGTCTCTACAAGACCCGACCTCCGCCAGAGCTTATCGCGCACCGCGTACCCACGGACTACTCAAAGGTAGACACCGACTTCTAACGGGCTACGGCTACGATCAAGCCTCTGGTACGGTCGACCAACCGAACTGAGAACCTCATCCTTCATGCCACAACAATCTTCATCTACTTCACGTGGTACTTGGCTTTCTAGCATTTTCATTAACAACAAAATGTTATCTGTATTCAATCATTTATGAACTTCAATTTGTTAGACAATTTTGATAGTGCCACCAGCTCAGTTTCAGTTACCAGTAAAATCAAAATTAAGGAAACACAAGTCACGTTTATGTCTATCGGAAACTCACATTGTGACATAGTCACCTCATCCCGTTTAACAACAATAACTTATTTTGTGGCATTGCCAAAATGATCTCAATTAATGAATGATTCAAATTAGTCAACCTCTCGACTCAAACAAAAACGTAAATTACTCAACCAGGTTACATTATAACCATCCGATTTCATTTCAGTCCATCGGATTGTTAGGATCCAATAACCTATCAGAAGTTAACCATCTCAGCCGCGTAAGTGCTACTCCTCGCAAAGAGTATACTGCACATAAAAAGCAGTCCACGTGCACCTTTTACATGCTCCGGAACTTCCGATGCGATTATTCGATCACGCTCAATCCCTCGGACTTGCTCTCGGTCCATTGAAAGCTCACATGACTGATGATTAGAACTCATTAAATTTAAAAATTACCCTTTCCGCATTTAAAGTAGTTAATAGATGATTTTAATGCCGCAATTCAGAATCATATTTTCTTAAGGTACTCGTTTAATCAACCCAGGGAATTAAAATCAACTTCATTAACATTCGAAATAGACTAGTCAGTCTAACTATGTACTTACTACTTTACTAGCCAGTAACCGACACAGTTCTACAATAGTCAAATGAAACACTTCAACAAACCAACAAATGGGTTGCAGTACTCACAGCAGTTACAATACTCCAGATGCTACACCCAGCAACTGAGTCTTAACAACCACCTACATGGCTGTCGCACAATCTAAACGCCTTGACCACATACACCATTAAACCAAACGAACGCCACTCACAATCGTGGCCGCACTGAGACGGAAAAATAGATCCGATTTTACACCTACGACTACGAATGATAAATGGTGTATGTAGTCTGAGAAAACTGAACCCAACAAAATTGTAAAAAGTTTCATTCCACGATTGCAAACTAATTGATTAATCTCAATAAAACTTACAATTTTAATTGAACTAAAGAAGTCAAACTGAAACTATTGACAGCCCAAATAATAAGAAATTATTATCATCACCATCATCATGACAGTCATCATGATCATCATCATGACCACCATCATGACCTTCACCATGACCTTCACCATGACCTTCACCATGACCTTCATCATGACCTTCATCATGACCTTTCAGAAATTATTATAACCGATCTCAATGCGTTTAATAAAACTTGTTTATTTTAAACTTGCGTAACTGTAACATTGATGTCTAATTTAGTTTCAATTTTGCATTTCTTCCTCCATTTTTTTTTAACTCTAAATAATCGAAAGGGAATAAACCCTCGATGGCTACAAAACAACATTAGTTTCACCAATTAGCTCAGACCTCAAATAGCCCAACAAAAATGTGAACTGCTCAGCGGATTAACAACGTGTCCACACCACGTGCTGCACCAGGTGTTCACGGTAGGCAGTAACGACACCTGCTACGCCACCGGGCATGACATCAACAACTTGCAGGCCGGCAGCTCGTTCTGACTCACCATGTTGAACTGTAATCATTAAATTGTACGATATCATTTTTATCACAAAAACAAAGTATATTCAAAGCCGACTGATTTCCTTTTTTTTTCAAGTAGACTATAAGCAGTTTTGAACAGATGTTGAGATAATTGGAATGCTAGACCTAATCATAACACTAAGTACCTAAAGTTTGAGGTTAGACACTGACCTCATCTTATACTCGACATCAAAATAAGATTGTGCTTCACTTTACTATAATCAAATTAATCTCGCAAATAATAAAACGTATTAAGAACACAAAAACTTAACGTTACAAACAGAAATGTCAACCGTTAGTTCTTTAAACTACTGCTTCTAATTTTTCATTAAAACAATTGGAAAGAAACCTGTCCTTTAATTTCCGTTGCTCCAAAATAACCATAGAGTTGGCGTCTTCAATTCTTAATTTCTTGGACATAGGTATCGCAAGAAATTGCGCTCGTTTCATCGTCACAGCATATTCATCATGGATGAAACTGTAGACTACTATGACAGTGAGCTTGTTGATCTTGAAGTTGAACATCTGTAACGGTAATTTCACACGCATAGAAAACTTTTAACACAAGGCATGGATTGAAAATGTTTATCACTATCACAAATTAATTTTTGGTACACTCGAAAACAAAACAAAACAAAGGGCTACCTGCCCATATTTTGGTACTGCTAGTATTTCACAACTAAGTAAGTAATAAGTATGGGTCATGATATACTTTGAAATCACTAGAATTACTGTTTTTATTTCTTTTTTTTTTTTTCAATAGGGTAGGATACCTACCCACACGTTTTCTTACAACAGTAATCACAAAAAAAAGAACAAAGCAGTTTTCTAAATCACGACTCAAATCAAACTTAACTGCAAACATAGTGAACAATCATTACCTTACCAACTGTTGTCGATTTTAAACCTTACCGTTTACATGTGATGCAATACCAGTACTCACTGTTACGTGAGCCTTGAGTCTTCATCCCACTTGCTGATATCGGGAACTCTAATGACAGCCGAGCTAAGAGGGGTAAGATTCCAGTTATCTGCCTCCTAGCTTCTCGTTACTCGCCACCAACAGCACTCAGAATCTTGTATCCACGCATCTACGCAGTAGTAGAAAACGAATGGAGAGTTCTAAGCTTGCGTCCATGCATAGATGCATACTCCATAGAAATAACTTCCTTCATAAGAATGTAAACCCTTCACATAAAAAGACAAGAGTGAATCGTTCTATGTCTAACACGGGAATGAATTGATGAACACTGCAGTAGTGACCTTTTATACTGTCAGGTCACCAGCCACCTGTTCATAGGTTGGTATCATCTACCTGCAAACCTGCATGGACCAAGCAAAGACCACTCCAAGCAAAACATTGCTTATCGTTTTCTAGATTTAGTAACTCATATCTCCGACATATATATATTTTTTGTTATATTTTAGTTTCGTAACACAATCTTGAGTTTTGTATTCACTACGCCCTTTAGTTATGCGCAATATTTTTTATAGTTAAGGAAACTAAGAGTAATGCATTTGTTTCGCAAGAGTCAAATTACAACCATACGCTCTTATTTCAACGTCCATCTTTTTTTGGATAAAGGAAGCAAGTTGTAAGCTTTGTTTCATTTATACTGTCTTAGCATTCAAATGTCTCAAAGAGTTTACACAATATTTCGAAATTATTATCAGACTGGAAAAAACATATTCAAAAATAATTACAGAAACATACTAATAAATCTGACTAATACGGTCACGAAATAAACCTGACTGTATCCGGTTGATCCTGGTCACGTCTCGCGATCACCCTGTATGCGGCAAATTAGCCCGTCCCCATAAACCAGGCAGACGCTTTTCGCATAAAAACTTAACTCGTTTAAATGTTATGAGCAGCTTTGTAAAACATCGCGCCGGTTAGCAGAGCTATGTAATTACTTTTATATGGTTTGCATGTACAAGTGTCGCGGGAGAAGTAAAATGAACGAAATGTCACAACTGTAAAATTTATACAGGGTGGCCCCATTCAAATCGGTCAGTATGAGAAAGTCTGAAACTATGACATAAGAAGATTTGTTCTTAGGAACCATGTCATAGAATTTGATAAAAAGAAAAACTGCAATCATACATTTAAAAAAAAGCTGTACCCAGCTAGGGAATCGAACCCGGTTGTTTTGAAAAAATAAACTTACACTATTTCCATTCAGATATCGTTTGTGTAGGTCTTAAGCAGTAAATGTCTATAAGAAACATGATGTCTAAAATTATTGGAATTCATTGTTTTCACGTACTTAAATTTATTATACTAGGTGTTTAATGTGTAAATCTTAAGAAAAAAAGATTTTTTTTCATATCTATCAACACAGTTTTCCTTATTATTAAAATCAATGACATGGTTCCTAAGAACAGATCTTCGTATGTCTTATAGTTTCAGACTTTCCCATACTGACCGATTTGAATGGGCCACCCTGTATACCTAAAATAAATATAACTAACGTAAGCTATATTTAAGATTGGCCCTTGGCTAAATCGCAATATTGATGCGTTGTACCAAGTAGTCTCGCTCTCGGTCTTTAGTTACAAAATATTAATAAACTCGTATATTTCAGGAAATTCAGACAATTCTGATATACTATATCAATCAATGATAAAATGTCAACAACTGAATATTGATCGGCAAACCTAGTTGTAAGTACCATTAATTGTTTTATCTCAAAGTTAGTACCTAGGTACATGAATTCCTTAACCACATGTATTCACCGAAAAGGCAGTAACCTAAATCTGAGAATGACCTGCATTCCTTATTTTATAAAATCTAAAATCATAAAAGATCGTCCGAGTCATATGCAATTGAAAACTGCGGAATTGAGAAAAATGCAGATAATTACAATTTCCTTTAAGATATTTGAAAGGTCGAACTTTTGTTGCAAACAGCATTTGCACCGATTTATCAAAAACAAAATACCTAGTAATAGGCAGAATCTCTTTACAAATCCTATTAGATGAAGCTAAAAATAACAAAAGAAAAAGTTTCAAGTTAGTTACATTTACCTCATTGCATTTGCCTATGGTAACCACAAATACGAGTAGTAAATAAATTGTCCCCTTTAGTATTAATTACGAACTCAGTAGGCATCACAATGAAGAGATGGCTCTCAGCATGCGTGGCACGCGACTGACGAGGGCTCCCACGTGTGCCCCCCCCCCCCCCCTAGGCCTCTCTTGGCCCCCCTGGGCCCCCGAGGCCTATTCGTGAGGCCCGGCGGTCGCTGGCGCGTGTCCCGCGGTACAGACATTGTAATTAGAATAACGAGCTGGGGGCCTATCAGAAAAGAATCGTATTGAGCGTCTGTCTCTCATGACGCATTCGTTGGTAAAAAGTGAAACCATTTAATTACACTTATCATTTAAATATTAGACGTCATATACCAAAAAATTACCGAAGTTGAAAATACCGGATTTGAACCCATGTCTTCAGCTTTCGCGGCTGATGCTTAAATGTATATTTTCTTTGGTATATATTATGCCATCCAATATTTAAATTTATGTTATGTACCTACTTAGTAGTGAAATTCATAAAAATATAAATTATTAGAAAAAAAAATTGTTGATCCACAAAATATTATACATCACATCAGCCTATATCAGTCCACTGCTGGACGTAGGCCTCTCCTATTAACTTTGCGTAGGTATAGTGCATTAGGAGATAAATGCACATAACCGCCACGCTTGTAAGCGAATTGGCGATCGCAGTAATGTGTCCACTATGATGACGCTGCTGCCCGTCAGCAATCTTCTGTTAAATAATGGTCAGTGCAACCATAAAATATACAATTATCATATCAAGGACTTCGTTAGATTTTATTATCAAGATCTTAAGACATTTATCTTACTATTGCAAATTCATTATAGGGCGCGCTGAAGCCCGTCTTCGGCGACGCTATTCAGATTGCAGGAAAATCTCCTGCTCAGTAGAATACAATGTACTACTTTATTAATTAAATACATGTCGCAGAATGGCTACGATAATCAGATATTTGTCTCATTGTGGGCTTCATGTGGTATCTATTTGGGTACCTCGAGATAATTAAAATAGTCTAAATCAGGTTCACACACTATTTAATTATTAAAAGTCAGTGATCAACACACAACGTCCTCAAATTAAGAGGACTTAGACTGTAATCAAAATCACCAACTTAGTAACCAAAATTAATATTCGGGAATAAATGAGTCTATACGTGTGATTATTGAATGCAAAGATTAGGAAGTGTCCCGGGGCGGCCGCGAGTCGACTGGAGCAGGCACTTGATAGGTATACAATGACGTCATCAAGCGTGATCCGTGGATTTTGTAACGGGTTCCTGACATACATACACATACCTATCTGTATAATCTATGTCGAGCTTGGTCAATGGAATAAGTTTTTGAAGTATACAAAGTATAGAACCATACCAAATCTACGCCAATAGCGATTTGAAACAAGGTCATGGAGATTGAAAATTACGATCACTTCTATTGTGTAACGAAAGTTAGTCATACAAACTATGTGGTATATTCTGTCCAGCTACCTTTGGCAGTAGACAAAGGCAGCAAGTGAAAAAAGAAAAAAATACTGTTAATAAAGTTTGTTTCACACACAGAATTTGAATTTGTAACACAAAACTGTGACGTTAAATTTTGTTTTTACTAAAGCCGAGACAATGTACAATTTACAATCGCCCTATTATCCATAACTGAACTTAGATATTACAAGAAAATAATGTGTGACGATGACGAAACTTTTAATTTGAATTGACATTCTCAGCCTCCGTAGCTTAGTTGGTAGTGACCCTGCCTACGAAGCCGGAGGTTCCGGGTTCGAATCCCGGCGAGGGCATTATTTGTGTATTTATTTATCACAAATATTTATTATTTGGTCATGGTTGTCTATGTATTTAAGTATCTATATGTATCTATCTATTATATATATCGTTGCCCGGTACCCACATCACAAGCCTTAATTAAGCTTACCGTAGGACTAGGTCGACTTGTGTAAGATGTTCCAGATATATTTTTTTTGTCAATATTTGTATGTGCCTGCAAAATATTGCCTAGCCCCGAGCGATCTTATCGGCAGCGTTAAACAAGCGATCGGAACGCGGGCGCGAGCGATCGGCGATAATCGGCGGCGGCGTCGGCGGCGGCGCGCCGCGACACCAATTTGTGCTGCATCTTCACACTCCGCGAGAGAGGCTGCTGCACTTTAAGCTTTTAAACGATTTCCCCCTGCCATCAAAATGTGACCCGCGACGTTATATTTCAACTAATGAATAGCGTTGAAAATGTCGGAGAATTCTAACGTTTTTTTCTGGGATTTTACGAAACTTTAATTTTTTTTAACTTTCGTTTTTAAAGAAATAATCGTTGTCACTGTCACCGTCACTCGTTCTTTCTATTTCAACTTAACATTTCCACGATGACATCGCGTTTTCGTAAGTGATAATTGAAATTGGTTTAGATTTAAAAATTTAAGTGGAAACTTTCATTGTTTTTTTCCGAATACGAAAAAAACGAGCCATATGGAAATAATCTGGATTTATTCCAGAAATTTCCAACGCTACTAATGAACAACGAAAATAAACCTGTCAGCAAGACAGTTACTTTGACAGAACACTTTACACGATATTCACATTAGCTTCTGGCGTGGTAAACGTGGCTACTTTAGTGGTTCTTGGCGTTCAAAGGGTTAACAGAATACATTTTTAATTTCACCACTAAAAGCTGGTTACACCAGCTACACTTATCAGACCAATTAACATTATTCTGCAGATTACTATGAGACTACCCAAACAATACATTTTGGCAAACGACTTAACGTGACTGACGGTGTAACCTAATGTAAATTGGTTTTTGTATGGCTGGGATGAATGGGTTTTAAGTGTGGGTTAGGTTAGCTTATTTCAAACCTAATGTAACTAGTAAGTGTATTTATATATTACTACTAGTAAGTGCCAGATATATTTACAGTTAGAAAACAAATAAATAAACCAAGTAACAGAAAAAGTAGCACTATAAAAAAATATGTTTGGGCTCTGAACCTAAAAAAAAAAATCCATTCATCATAGCAGAGTAAGTCGGCTGCCCTATGCAGAAATCAAGTATCTGTGTTTTGTCAAATTTTACAGGAGAGCGAAAAAACGTTTTTTTTAGATTTTTCTTGATTACATGTTTACTAGTTAAATTATAGCATTTATTATAGGCGTTTTTTATTATGCATGATATCATTAATAGTGTACTTCATTTATTTTTTCAAAATTTTGAGCACAATCATTTTAAAACGCATAAACAGGTTTCTGCCTAGAATGCGATAATAAAATTTGAAAGCTTTTCTACAAAGAAACAAGTATCTGTTTATATTTAAGTGCTTTGGTAGGCTTCTTGTTGATAAGTTTATAAACACAAGCAAGTTTCATACTAAGTTTTAGATGCCTATAATTTAGTGCATGTCATGTTTGTGTTAAAATATATTATTTCGGTATTAATGCAGTAGATATTGGAGTATTTCATGGAAAACAAGGTCCTGCTCTGTTTGAATGCAAGTTGTTTTAAAATTCATGGGTAAGTATATGAGTTTTTTTCTGGAACAATGTATTTCTGACAAAAATACTTACCTAACCTACTACTACTACTACAGGCCTTGTACATCTTTGCAGATGATTTAAACAGCGTCTGTTTGTAAAAAGCAACGTTTTTCGTGGCTAAATAAGCCAATTCGGGAAAGGCACATGCGTCCACATTTGCGACACACAAATGTTGTTGTTGCGCAATCAATCGCAGCCCCCTGGCGAGCATGCCGCTTGTTGCGCTTATTGGCTAATTCTTCAAACCACGCATCGTCGTGGATTTTTCGGCCCTTTGTGATCGCACGCCTCCAGTCATCACGGTTCTCAGCGAGATCTTGCCAGGTGCGGCAATCGATACCAAATGTAGCCATGTCCCGCTTCACGCAGTCCTTGAAACGAAGCATGGGTCGCCCAACGTTACGCTTTTGAAATGCCACTTGACTCCGCATGATTTGCCTCGGCAAACGAGAACAGTCCATCCGTTGCACATGCCCAAGCCACCGCAAACGCCTCTGTTTCAGCAGGGCCGTAATACTTGGCAGCTGTGCAACTTCAAGAACTTTCTCGTTAGTAACTCTGTCCTTCCATGAAATATTGAGAATATTCCGAAGACAGCGCATGTGGAAGATATTAAGCCTACGTTCCTGACCAGGGCGGCCACAACGTTCGGCAGGCTGCGTACAAGAGTGTGGAATAACAAACATCTGACTATAGCAACCAAGATGAATGTTTACCAATCTTGTGTTTTGAGCACACTCTTGTACGGAGCTGAAACCTGGACGTCGTACGCTGGTCAGGAACGTAGGCTTACCTAACCTAACCTAACCAAAAAATAACTTCAAACCCGACAGTCTATGGAGAATATCTGTACGCACGTGTGGAAGACGTAAAAATAAAAAGTTATAGTTTCGTTCAATTAATCTGCAAATTAACATACAATATATATATATATATAAGAATTTATATTTTTACTTACACCTAGTACAGAACATAAAGATAAAGGTATCCATATACATCAACCTTATTCAAACATCTGTACTAACTAGTTCACATTCCTCTATTCAATCAGAGTGATTGAAAATTTTCTTGTTGTGCATTCAAAATAGTTGCTAATTATTTGGCATTAAAGGCACTAACTTTTCCAAAATCTCTTCTTTTAGCTGTTCTGACACCTCTACCTCTTGAGACATTGATTTTTAATTTAGTAATTAAGAAGAAGAAGTCCACTACTTTATATTTATTCATTAAAATTATTCTTATAAAATACAGTCCTATGTCCGTTTCTGAAGCAACCTTCCACCAATAACAAATTCCGTTTTTCAATAACAGATTCCTTAAGGTGTAAAATTTATTATTTTACATAACATTTAGCTAGTGGTAGAAACTACCCTAATTCTCGAATTTTACCCTAGTTATTATTTTCTAAACATAAAGAAACTATCTGTTTTGTCTTATGGCGAGCATTTGAATAGAAATATTTCTTATAGATATCCTATTCTTTGCGTCTTTTCATTATATATAATTTATACATGATGTATGTTTTAAGGACTGCTCCAACTTGGTTGTTCGAAGACGACGTCTTGAGGATAGACGAAACAATCAAGTTGGCCCTGGAATCTGTATTGAATGTGCGTCTGAATGAAGCGCAATGGTGTCAGGCTTCTCTTCCGGTGCGTCACGGTGGGCTCGGAATACGTCGTTGTAGGGAGGTCGGGGTGGTGGCGTTCCTTGCCTCCGCTCATGGTGCTTTGGGTCTCGTCGCTCGAATTTTATCAGTTGATGGTGGCGTTACTCAGGTACCGTTTGTTGCGGAGGCACTTGCCAAATGGACGTCCTTGTGCAATGGCGATGAGCGACCAGACAACCCTACCGTTCAGAGGGGGTGGGACGATATTTTATGTAAGAGGACCTTTGTCAGTTGTTTGGAGGGTGCGGTAGGATCGAACTTGGCACGTCTCAAGGCTGCGTCGAGAGTCGAGTCGGGGGCATGGCTGCATGCGCTGCCTTCCCCGTCGTTGGGCACTTTATTGGACAACGATTCCATGAGAATTGCCGTCGCTTTGCGGTTAGGGTGCAAGGTGTGCGAAGCGCATCGTTGCATCTGTGGGGCCATGGTTGAGGAGGATGGACACCATGGCCTTAGTTGTCTGAAGTGTGCGGGGCGGTTTTCAAGGCATCATGCCATCAATGATTTGATTCGCAGGGCTTTGGTGTCGGCTGGCGTGCCCTGCGTTCTGGAGCCTCCAGGGTTGAGCCGGACGGATGGAAAGAGGCCTGATGGTCTCACGTTGGTTCCATGGCAGAAGGGTAGGTGCCTCTTGTGGGACGCAACGTGCGTCAGTACGTTTGCAGCGTCTCACTTGAGTCACACTATTAGATCTGCAGGATCGGCAGCGGAGAATGCGGCCAAACTAAAGCATACTAAATACTCTGCCTTGGAGCCGACGTACGACTTTGTGCCGGTGGCGGTAGAAACTGCGGGACCTTGGGCTGTGGAGGCAAAGAAATTCATTGGGGATGTGGGTCGACGGCTGAAGGATAGGGGGTGTGATCCTCGTTCCGGATCGTACCTGGTCCAACAGATTTCGTTGGCCATTCAACGCGGCAACGCGGCCGGTATAATGGGGACTTTTGGGCCGGGTACGTTTCGGGATGATTTCTTCAGCTAAGTCCTGTTGTGTTAGCATGTAGGTAATATGACGAAGCTTGTTGCGGATCCCATCATAAAAAAAAAAAAAAAAAAAAAAAAAAAAAAAATATTATACAGCCAAGAAAACACTTCAGTTATCAGATAATAAGCACTTTAATAACACTTCTCGTATACGGCCTATGACTGACAAACGTATGAAAAAACAGGCAGATTCAAAAGTTCAATTTAAAAAAGGTACCACAGGACAATTTCTACCCGAAATTCAAATACTTAAATATAAATATAAGGTTTTGGTATCCTAATAAAAGGAACATTTCTAAGCTAAAGTCAAGTAACTTAGCGATCTATATCAATATTTCTACGCTGAAGTCAAGTAACTTAGCGATTTATATCAATATTTCTACGCTGAAGTCAAGTAACTTAGAAATCTATATGAATTTCAAGTATCTTTCGCAAGATACTTGATTTCAAGATAGAATTAGGGTATATACTTGACTTTAGCGTAGAATACCCCGTTGAAAAAAGATACTTGGATTTTTGAAAGTTCTGTAACTACAAAACTATTCAGTAGTAAAAAATAAATAAAATACTGAAAAATGTATTTTAAAACAGTGAATCGAATAATGTAAAAAAATTTTTTTTGATAAATTTTGAGATACTTGATTTCTGCGTAGGGCAGCCGAAGTGCCATCACAAAAAACTGAAATAATATCCATATACTTAGATGAATGACACATATTTCGGTTAATATTTTGAGCAATCTGTTTTCCGTTTCATGTGCATCTTTTCAGTTAGCGCTCTGAAGGCTCTGAAGGAAACTTTTGCTGCTTCTGTTGCACCCCCTTCCTCCCTCCTTACACCCCGAAGCTAATGGAAAGTAGTGTAATCTCTTCACAAATTACTGTAACCAGGAAGCCTCATTCTTACTCTCATTGCTTTTTGTTTGATAAGTTCAGACAAAAGATAATGCAATGTAGAATAGAGGCCGTCTGGTGTTGGCAGTAAGAAAACATTTGTCACCATCTCAACTCTTCCCGCGTGTATCCTGAGAGTCAACTAAAATATTAAAGCGCCACTGACCATTATTCGATAGAAGATTGATGATGCGCAGCATAGTCATCATAATGGACACATTTCTGCGATCGCCAATCTGCTTGTCCAACGTGGCGACTTTGGGCATTTACCTCCCTAATGTCTATATGCATATTTAATAGGAGAGGCCTAGATCGCAGTGGACTGAGATAAATTGATGAAATGATACACAACCGACCTGCATCCAAGTTCGTATGGTCGTTTGTCTTTCTTGTGGGTGGACGTTCTTATGCTACGTTTGCCAAAACGTGGTCTCCACTTGAGCACTTTTCGACCCTATCGGTGAGATTCTTACTCCAACATTACTTATTGAAGAAATTAACACAAATACCTGTACAATATTTATACGAATTAAAATGATGGGAAAAAAATATAAATTTAGAGGCGTAGTCGTTGCTAACACTGCTTGCAACGACGAGGTTCTGAGTTCGAATCTTAGTGAGAACCCATAATCAACTGAGCTACGGAGACCGTCAGATGGGTTTCACGGGTCTACTGCTACGAGCACCTTGCTGTTTTATCATCAACGATACTAAACTATAAATATTAGATGTCATAATACGAAAGGAAAAAACCTAGTTCACCATGTCTGAGGTGGATAATTTATAATAAAATATGTAGTAGTGTGGCTATTTAAGATATTTAATTTATACCACAATTTTATTACTTGACTATGATACATTTTACGTGGGCTAGTGTCATTTGGCTCTTGATCTGTACTATATAAAGTTCCTCCAGATTTTGCAGTACTTTGTTTGTGGAAACTACTACTTGTGATTCATTCTGTAAGAGCTCGTTGCTCGCTCCATTGCCGCTCCAAGATTTACATTCATTAGAGTTGGAACAATTTGCTCCTCCTTTGCCTTAGTTTGTGTTTTTATCGGGACGTCTTTTACAATGTCTAGTAGATCAAGATCTTTTGTTGAAGCCAGTTTTGTTAGCGCTACCGAGTTTCCGGGTCCTATTTCATTTGTGAAATAAGTTGTAGTACAGTGTACAAATAGCAGCAAACGAAATTCACTGGATTTAAAGAGGTTTGAAACATCGCAGGCGCAGGCCCCAACTCCGGGGGAAGAAAAAGATAGTGATTTAATTAAGTTGTTTGTACGTACAGTGGCCAAAAGTTACGACAAACATATAATAAGATACCAAATGTATTACTAGTTATTTGTGAAATAATATTATTTTTCTGTAATTAACTAGAAATCTGAAAAGGAACTGTGGAATGATTTCAAATTATATTATAATCATTGGTCACTAAGACTCATCATAAATATTAACAAAATGTTTAATTGGTACATTTACAACATTTAAAAGTTTTCCCAAAAACCGCTGCATTCAAACCGCAGCTAAAACCTAAATGATTTACTGCTCAATTTGATTATGATAAGCAATCAATTATGATCCCGGCGATCGCGATAACTGTCAATATCATTATGTCAACATTAATGAATGACGTTGCGTCAATATAGCTACCAATATACAGCAAAGTTGGAAATTTTATTTCATATTTCCAATTTACGGTAGATTCAAAGTTGAAAATCTGTTGGCAAGTCTGATATCAGAGTCATTATAGTAGGTGAAATTTGCAGGATTATCATAATCCCAAAATGCATTGCAATAACTTTTTATTCACTTTTTATTGCGTCGGATTGTGATACTTTTGTAAACATGGAACGATTTTGAGATATGAATTGAAGAAATATAGTCACCTGCTTACAACACTTAGTCACATGCTTTTAATTCTCAATCGTTTTGTAAGCCATACGTCGTAAGACTTACTTTTGATTATTATAAATTTCAATTTGCGAGTCATAACTTGTTTTTATAACGGTATCACATATTATATTATTATATATCAACCGAGAATAGAGCTATTTCACCCTGATCATTACCTATGTTTAGTTAGTTACAAATGTATTTGTATTATCGTATGCGTCGTAAAAAGGTGGCTGCATATACTTTCCTTTTTATTTTATTATACGTTTGTAACAAAAAGTATCGGTTGAGAGAAAAATACGACTTTGTGTTTTCTCCAAGAGTAACTAGAGAGTTATTCAAAAAGTTAGTTTAGGTTATAAAAACAAAGACGAGTGTCATAATTTTATCCAGAATATATTATTTAATAAAATGAACAGTCACTCCAGTGTGTATTTTTTACATAACCGCTTTTTTTATGACATGCTTAGTATAAACGCCAAGTAATACATTTTTATTAAAAAATAACAACTTTACCATCACACTTGCTGGAATTTCAGCTTTCTTAAAATATATTTTGTTTCATAAATTATTTTTTTGTCCACAAGTGTGATGAAAGACATGCATCGCGATGGCATACTAACTCGAGTCATTAAAAGCCCTCCGCCGACGACGTCGAGTTTCTAACTTTTTTCAATTTATTTTTTTTATTTGAAATAGGCTTACTCATGGCCGCAGACTAGGCTACGGAGGCTGAAAATTTACTATTATACTAAAATACAACATAATTATTATGTTCAGCTTTGACGGAATGTACCACACACGACGTATTAAGCTCTACGGCATCTTTCAGACATTGCATCACTCCACCTGTCCCCCGTGACAAAATCATAAACACCTCCCACCCGTGTGTCGATGGCATAAGGCCGAGAATCGTGCGCACGCTCGTGAGATAATACGCGTTGTCTATCATCTGGAGTGTTGTGAAGGACCATCAATCGCCCGCACCTGCCGCTCGAGAGGACTGTACGGATACAGGTACAGTCAGCTTGGAATAGGTAGTTGCGGCAAATGTCTTCAAAACTGTAAGACCTAAAAAGCTTACTGATTTAAACTTTCACGATATATTTTAACGACAAACGGGACTTGATTGCATAAACTTACGTTAAAATATTAAGGTAGCTCGTAGTGATCCTGCCTCCAGGTACATTCAGACTAAACGAGCATGAATTCACTATTCTAACCCCCTACTCTACGAAATTCGATCGTTACACAAAACGTGATTCGTTGATTTCGTAGAGAGGGGGATAGAACAGCGAATGCTCGTTTGGCTTGAATGCACCGTACGAAGCTGGAGGTTCCGAGTTTAAATCCCGGCGAGGGAATTCATTTTTGCATTTATTTTTCACAAATAAATATATTGTTCCATAGTCATAGCTGTCTATGATATGTATTTAAGTAGGTATCTATTTGTATCTATCTATTATATACAGGGTTTTTTTTTTCGACCGTTCAAATTCTACGTAGTGAATGTATGTGTGTATGTATGTGTGTGTGTGTAGGTCATACTGACCAACTTTTACTATGGGGACAAAGTCGAAATCGCGAAAAAAAAATCAGCTGTTTCATACATTTCGGCCGGCGTAATGCCACCAATTTGTATGAAACAGCTGATTTTTTTTTCGCGATTTCGACGTTGTCCCCATAGTAAAAGTTGGTGAGTATGACCTACACATTCACTACGTAGAATTTGAACGGTCGAAAAAAAAACACCCTGTATATGGTCGCTTAGTATGTACCCACATCACAAGCCTTAATTGAGCTTATCACGGTACTATGTAGATAGATTTGTGACAGATTGTTCCATGACGTTTATTATTTATGTCGAACGTTTTACTTTTTAAAAAGCCTACATTTTATTTTATGCAGACTGATTAACTAGTAAGTTATAGGCTTAACTATATTTTATGTATGAAACTACGCAAACATACATAAGGAAATATTGTGGAGAATTTACCTACCATTTATGTAAAGCAAATACAAAACGCGATATGGTAAACGTGGCGCTGGCAGCACAAACGTGAATTTAGAAAACATTTCTGATTTCTTTACAGTCACGGAAACCGTATATTTGTTCAGAAAATAAGAGGTTTTACGTCTCTTTATCTCAAAGAAATCATGTTAAATTCTCCTGAAAGCGCTGCAGGTCTGTCAGAAACGCGTTCAGAATCACAATGCGACGTACCCTGGCTCACACAGCTTCTAACCCTTAAAAGTAGTCTTTATTGTGAAGTTGCTAAGCTTTTATTTATCATGATACATGTGCAGGGGTATACACAACGCACTTTCCCGCGATTGAGAGTTGTTCGTGTCGATTGTTTCATTTCTATCGCCGCTGAATACATACGCGATGCGTGGGCTGACTCTAGAAGCGGAAGAAATGGATTTATATTTATTTTTATTGCCTTGTTCAGCGGATTTAGGGTGCATTGTTTATCTAGTTGTTCTTGGTTAGTTAGTACGCGTTTTGTCTTTTTCTTATAAATATATTTTGTTAATTTGATAGATACAGCCAAATAGCATATTGAGAGATGATGAACACGTACCGATGCATAAATTGCATAAGCAAGTGCGACGGCGAAGGCAGAACTTAATTTTTCCTCTGGATTGACGTAAGTTATTGGGTTTTGTCTCCTTCCAGAGCCAAAGACATAGGTCACTAGTGTTACTTGGTAAGTATTGTATAATTAGGATTAGGATTTAGAATTAAACACGACCACCGTAATAAGACTGTACTAAAGTCGCATAAACGTACCAAAAACGTTAAAGGGCCTACCACAAACCTTATGTAAGAAATAGCTATTTTGACCAATAGGTACGAGAAATTCTAAGCCTAAGTCAAAATCAAAGTCAAAAGTCATAGTCAAATGATTTTTTATTTAAATTGGGATAGCAACAAACTCTTTTGAATGATATTCGGAGTTTCATGTCTCATAATATGGATTATTATACATTGAATTAAAATATATTTTATAACATTGAATTAATAGTATATTGTGCATCTAGAGAAGTAAGTACGGTATTACTAACGAGCGTGTTAGAAGGCTTTTAATGACTTGAGTTAGTATGCCTCTTACCAACCGTGATGCATACAATGTTTTTCATCACACTTGCGGATAAAAAAATGTTATAAGACAAAACATATTTTTTAGAAAAGTGAAAATCCCTAGGTTATTTCACATTTCTATTACTCCCGCAATGCATGCAAGCAATGGCGCGCTTAGACAGCAAAGGCAATGAAAAATAATCAAATATAATCAATCTCATGATAATCAGTTTTATGTATTTCTGTAAGTATTATCCACTTAAGCCTAATTGTCATTAACAACAAATTCTAATAAAAAATGGTATTAAACCTTTTTGCCGAATGCGAACTAAAAACAGAGTATTCACAGTAACGCATGCACCTAGCTATTGCATCGCTATCTGCTCTAATCTCGCTGAATTATGAAGCCGGCAAACGCGCCCGTAATGAATTACAGCCATCTTGTTATGATAAGCCACCAACGCGTGACCCTTATTTCCTACGCGGGAGAGGCCACAATGGCGAGGCAGGGTCGCCATGACAACTGTATCATTCTGGTGCTATTGCTATCAGCTACTCGCAGGCGAGTCATATTCATCGACGTCATAATTTCAGTTATAAGACTTCTAGTCCTGGTCCCAATTTCACCACATTGACAAGTGCTACAATTGTAAATTTACTGTTTCTCCAATCAGGGGCGTCTATAGGCTATAGTTACCACTTACCATCGGAAGGGCCGTACGTTTGTTTGCCACCAACATAAAATGTAGTGCAGGAACTTTAATAAATATGCAGTAAATAACTACTTTTTTGTGAAGCAAAATTACAATTGTCACAAAAAACATGTCAAGATTTAATGAAAATTGTACTAAAACTTGTGACAATTGTCACGGGTTTCAGAAAATGAAAAGTAGTTTATTAACGATATAATAACGTTATTAGTAATAATTTTATGTTAGTGGCAAACGAGCACATGGACCGTCCGATAGTAAGCGGTAACCGTAGCGTACAGAGGCCTATGACGTCAGTAACAATGATATTTTACAATTGTCAGACTTGTAATTAATAATAAATAATAATAATAATAATAATGAGTCACTCAGGCATATTATTTCCGGTTGTTCTCAGATTGTTAACACCGAGTACTTGCACAGACACAACCTCGTAGCCAGGATTATACACCAGCAGCTTGCTCTTCAATACGGCCTCGTGGGCTTCGAAGTGCCTTACTATAAGTACACACCTGCGGCAGTTCTCGAAAATGGTCGTGCCACGCTCTTTTGGGATCGATCTATCATTACGGACAGGACTATTGTAGCCAATAAGCCTGATATCGTGCTGATAGATCGATCGCAACGCCGGGCAATGCTCATCGACATCACCATCCCCCATGACGAGAACCTCGTGAAGGCCGAGAAGGACAAAGCCAGTAAGTACCTTGACTTGGCTCACGAGGTAACCGACATGTGGAACGTTGATTCGGCGATCATTGTGCCGATAGTTGTTTCTGCGAATGGTCTCATAGCGAAGAGCCTCGATCAACACCTCAAGAGGCTCTCGCTAGGTGGTTGGATCAAGGGTCAGATGCAGAAGGCGGTAATCCTGGACACGGCGCGCATAGTCCGGCGGTTCCTCTCCCTGTAGCCCTAACCACCGGCAGCTTGGGCCCTCTCCGCTGCCGGCGGCCCTCTAGGTTAGGTTTTTTATAATGTGTTTATATGTTTTGTATCTTTTTTGTATGTTGTATTGTATTTTACTTTTATAATCATATTGTAAAACACCTAACCCGAGACACATAATAAATAAAGAGGAATAATAATAATAAGAAAAGAAATAAATAAAGGGAATAATAATAAAACATTTATTCGCGACACACAAGACAAGATAGTATAATATATAAAATCGTTGACAAAGAAAAGTTGGTGCATCACGAAATGGACCCTACTCAGCGTAGTGCTAGCCCGAAGGCCAGCGCTGATCTTCCGTAGGGCCCATTTGGTGATGCCACGACAGATAACACACAAACAGAGTAAAAAAATAAAATAAACACTAACAGAAAACAAAGAAAAATAGCACAACATTTTTTTTTATTTTATCCATGAACGCGACCATATTTATCACTGAGAGCGCTTGCTTTGCCTAGCGCTAGCGGTTAGCGGAAGCTTGGTGAACTAATCAACATCAATCAAACTAGCTCTAAACAAAACAAGAACTCATTGTTAATAAAATGGACGCGCTATGGTACGGAAAATCATAAACGCTTAACTACACAGAGACGAAACATTGAAGGAAACGGAAGAGAAAACAAAATCACAACAAAAAAAGTGCGCAGTGCAAACTACTTAAACATGTACTTAACCTATAATTATGGTGAAATAAGCCACTGGAGTCATGTCTCCTCAATAGATTTCCACATTGGCCGGATGAAAGCAACCTGCATCTATCGAGTCCCCGCATCTAAATAGACCTAGTTCGGATAACTATCCGACCACCATGAAAGTTGAAGTCTACTGCGTTTGCTTGTAAGTGATTTCCACTTTTCCACAATGCTTTTTTGCTCCAATGGCCATCGGTTCTTGATATATGTGACCTCTGTCCATCGCCCAGTACCGCCCATTACCGTATTAATATTGGTTCTTTGATGACAGACACGTACAGTGGCGTTCAGAATTGCATGGACGATTTATCAATGAATTCATTATAAACTATCCATGCAATTTTGAACCCGACTGTAACAGTAACAGTTCTGTACTATCCATTTGAACATATGTTAAAGTAGATATTATCATTTGTTGCATATCACAGTCGTAACGAAAAATATTGGGATGGAATAAAAACATGAAGTGTCCACGTGACACCCTGCAAAAGTACAATGCCAGAGAGAAGAGAATAAGAAGAACATGAAACCAAACACAGCTTATAAAAATACTACAAGGACAACTCAATGAAATTAGAGTATTCGATTGATCTGTAGTTCCTCCATATTTTTTAACGGGTTGATCGTTTCTTATTGTAGCCTAGCGTGACTTCTGAGACTCAACCATTGAAATTAGTAACTTTCGACCATTTGTCCCAATCACATTGGCTAGTAAATGTTTCTTTAGGCCTATTTAGTGAGCTTTCCGCGCTGCACTATGCATGCATTGGGAATTCGGCCACGACCTGATGCGAGAGTCTGACGGGTGCATACATTTCAATCTCATGACTTATTCGTTATGATTTAACTACTGAATCAAGGACCTCATTTGACTATTCTAGTTTACGACTGTTCTATTTACATACTAATGTCATTTATTTGTTATTATGCCATGAAACTGGTAATGTTGAGCGTGTCGTTAATTTAATATATTTTCTAGGCACTCGGATTACTATAGCTCATACATACGAAATTAGATAAGTAATATGTATGATTTTTACCTATTTCCTTAGTCACTTTCATCAGAAATATGATACGAATTAGCGATTCAGATTATGATTTTATGGATTACAAATTACTAGGCAAAGATTCTGTCTAACGAGAAATCTCAATAATTTTTATGAATAAACATAATGATTTGGCACTTAGAAATCAATCGATTTGCATAAAAGCACAGGAATTGAGCAAAAATGATTTATCCATAATTCTTGAGGGTCGTTTGGGAGGGTTGATCATAGTAGACAGACTTAATGACGCTTGTATTATTATGATTTGACTCGACTGCAAATATGTATGGGTTTGTTCAAAACATGCATGTGAACTGCTGTCAGAACTTGCCGTGTTTTTTGACCCAAATCTACCGTTTCCGAGATTTTCATTATGATGAGATGTTTTTTGTTAATTTCGTATTACGATTACCGTGATCTCATTCATGGCACGTGACTACGCGCTAGGATTAAGCAATAATTTTAACAATTGTATACCTTATTACAATAGCATAAGAACTACTTTTTTGAGCTAAAGTACGTCATCGTTGATATGCGCGGCATCAGATGCAAACTAAGTTGCCATTTGCAGCCGTATCACAAACGCAATAAGGAACCTTATTGTGTATTAGGTTATGATCGTTGGTATTCACGGCGCTGCTACTAATTACACGATAGGAGACAAACCGTGGCTCTACAGATTTGTTGCCACGTCGTGGCATACTAGTATTAAATAACTCTTTAAACATGCCAACTTAGACTACCTTAGTACTACTTACTAGTATTAAGGTAGTCTAAGTCATGGCCCCATATTGGGCGCCATTAATAATAATAATAATAAATATGCTTTATTGCACCACAAAGAAAGAAAACAAAATACAGAACAATTAAATACAAAGGTAGCAACAGGCGGTCTTATCGCTATAAGCGATCTCTTCCAGACAACCTTGGGGTAGCAGGAGATAAAAGAAACAGAAATCATTAACAATGGGCAGTGCATGAGCAAGATAGTAAACTAAAAATAAAATAAATACACATACATTTAGGAAAAAACATAAATAAATATAGAATATAAATATGTCAGAGGGACAGCCGAGAACGGGGGGGGAATATTTTTAGCTACTGATCGTATCTACTTACAAAGGTGTATACTATGCATGGACGCACATAATTAAACACAAGGTACTACACAACACAAGGTGCTACAATAGTAAAAATGAAACACTTCACTTCAACAAAAACAACAAATGGGTTGCAGTACTCACAGCAGTTACAATACTCCAGATGCTACACCGAGCAATAGAGTCTTAACAACCACCTCCATGGCTGTCGGACAATCAAAACGCATTGACCACTTACACCATTAAACCAAACGCACGCCACTCACAGTCGTGGCCGCACTGAGACGGAAAAATAGATCCGATTTTACACCTACGACTACGAATGATAAATGGTGTATGTAGTCCGAGAAAACTGAACCCAACAAAAATGTAAAAAGTTTCATTCCACGATTGCAAACTATACGATTGCAAACTATAATGACTAATTCTAGTACCCACCATTTTAATTGAACTAGGTAGTCAAACTGAAACTATTGACGGTCCAAATAATAAGAAATGGTTATCATCATCATCACCATAACCACCATCATCATCACAATAACCATCATCATAATAACCACCATCATCATCATCATCATCACCATCATCACCATCATCATCACCATCATCACCATCATCATCACCATCATCATCATCATCATCATCATCATCACCATCACCATCATCATCATCATCATCATCATCATCATCATCATCATCATCATCATCATTATCATCACCATGATCATCATCACCATCATCATCATCATCATCACCATCATCACCATCATCATCATCATCACCACCATCATCATCATCATCATCCTATATCAGAAATTGTTAAAATAGATCTCAATGCGTTTAATAAAACTTTAAAGTCTTTAATAAGCTTGCGTAACCTTACGTTATCGCTGTCTAATTTAGTTTTAATGTTGCATTTCTTGCTCAAGTTTTAACTCTATAGAATCGAAAGGGTAGAAGCCCTCGATGACTCAACAACATTAGCTCAGGGCTCAAATAGCTCAACATAATGTGAACTCCTCACCGGATTGACAACGTGTCTACACCACGCGCTGCACCACGTGTTCACGGTAGGCAGCAGCGACACCAGTCATCAGCCTCTGGCACGCCGTCGGGACATGATGACAGCAATAACTTGCAGGCCGGCAGCTCGCTCCAATTCACCATGTTGAACTGTAATCATCAAATTGTACGGTATCAGTTTTATGACAGAGATATTTTGCACGCGAGCTCTCAACTTAACCTGATCACAAAAATAAAAAGTTGAGGTTAGGGTATTGGTATCTTTTTAACTTTGTATTAAAATAATAATGGGCTTCACTTTATTACAACCAAGTTAATCTCGCAGATAATAAAACTTTTTTTGAGAACATAAAAACTTCACGTTAAAAATAGAAATGTCAAACTGTCATTTCTTTAAATTACTGCTTCGAATTTTGCATTAAAACAATTGGAACGAAACCTGTCCTTTTATTTAAAGCAACTCCCGAAGACCTGGAGTCTTTATTCTCTTTAATTTCCTGGACGTTTCAGAAATTGTGGTAGTTTCATCGCAACAGCATAGTCATCCTGAACGGAAGTTCTGGCTGCTATGAATTTGTTGTTCTTGAAATTGAAACATTCTGAGCTCGTTTCATTGCCACAACATAGTCATCAGTGTCATCACGAACGAAATCATCACGAAACATTCTGTAACATAAATTTCACACGCATAGAAAACTTAAAAAAACAGGCTATAAGAATCTCTAATCAATTTTTGGTAGACCACAAAATAAAACCACAAAATTAGAAAAGTAACAAGTATGAGCCATGATATTCTTTGAAATTATTAAAATTACTGTTTTTTTTTTTGTGAAGTGGGTGGAGTACCTACCCACACGTATTGCAACAATAGAAATTCCATAAAAAAACTAACTTGATATCTCAAATTACGTCTCGAAACAGACTTTGCTTCAAAAGATACGAGTAATTTACACCTTACACCAAATAAAAAAGTAACGATAGTGCAACCTTACCGACTGTCGATGATTTCAAACCTCAACTCTTTACGTATGGTACATTTACCATGACCACTCATTGTAGGCGATTATTCAACATCCCGCTTTCTGATGTCAGAGGGACAGCCGAGAACGGGGGGGGAATATTTTTAGCTACTGATCGTATCTACTTACAAAGGTGTATACTATGCATGGACGCACATAATTAAACACAAGGTAAATTACAATCTTTTATTATACTGGTTCACAAATGATAAACCTCTGTTGTGAGAAGAACCAGCAAGAAACTCAGACGGTCTTACATTTTCCAAACTTTAAATAATCACAGCAAGTACACACTTAAAACAAGACTATTTACAACACTATAAACTATACTGATAGAAAACGACTGGAGAGTTATAAGCTTGCGTCCATGCATCATTTACTCAACCCTGGAATGCTTTATTCCAACTCTAAATCAAGAATGAATCCCTGAATACTGCGCTAGTGACCTTTTATACCGTCAACTCCAAACTACCGTTTCATAGGCGGGTAGATACCAACATGACGTTTAATGTCTACCTACATGGACCAAGCAAAGAACATCTCAAGCAAAACATTGCTTATCGTTTTCTAGATTTTATAACTCTTAACAAATTAAATGTAAACATTGCAAATAAGACTATTCTTATTGTAAATAAGACTATTCAGACGTTCGATGACTCGACATGTCGTACACGTCTGCGCCAACTGAAGCATGTCTCCGACAAATACATAGTATATACTTAGACAAATATATATTAAATAATAAACATTATCCCTTTACGACCGAGACAAACATTTTCTAAAATCTTATGAAAAATGTATGTAGATCGTTTTAAATTATCTTCGTATACTTGTAAAAAATGATAAAAAAATCGAATTGCCTTTTATCATTAAAAAAATCGCATGCACGAAAGTGACGTTCAGGATCTATACGTAAATGCAAGATCTTGCAAATTAGTATGGACATGCATAAAAACATTAATAAAACACATTATTTATGAAAAAACTTCCTATTATAAGCGACCTTATATTTTTAGGGTTCCGTACCATAAGAAGAAAAAAAACGGAGCACTCATAGGATCACTGGCGTGTCCGTCTGTCCGTCTGTTACAACCGATTTACTCCGACACTACTACTGGGCAGATTGAGTTGAATTTTCGCACACCTATGTAAATTGGTGACCCAACGATGGATGTCAAACGTAAATAAATGAGTTTTAAATGTGAAAGCTACTTTTAGACGGTAAATTAGAAAATAAAAATCAAAATTTTCACTTCATGATTTCGAGAAGATAAAAATGTATTATCAATGCTAATAATAATATGATGAATGGATTAAAGCGACGATTTTTTGGAGTCGACGTGTAATAACCAGTAATATTTGCAATATATACTTTTACTGACTGGGAAAAACGAAGAATCTGTAAATTACATTACATTATACATATTCACACAAGAAAAAAAAACGGTATTTACTACACATTGAGTTTTCCACAGTAATTCAACAATAGATTTAAAGATGTGAACGGAATTAACGGATTTTAATAGCCAAACAAGAAAATATTTGTGGTTAAATACTTAAAAAGCTTATGCTAGAAAGTAGTACGTCGTGCACAAGCAGAATTAGCAGTAATCTCGCACCTAGCTTTAGTGATGATGTGAAGCTTCCAAAGATAGACATAGCAAAGTTTACCGGAAACTATCAAGATTGGACGTCCTTCTGCAATGTGTTTTCTTTATTCATCCACAAATAAGCAAAACTTAAGAAGAGTTCAAAAGAGCAACATTCATAATAGCAAGGCCAAAGCAATTTGAGAGATATTAGGTATGGACACCTATGGAGTGCCTAACAAAGATGAAAATACAAGATATTATTAACCCAGTTCCTTGAATACGCTAATTAAAATACGATGAAATATATACCTAACGAATTAGACGAAATATGTAACCAATTCTTCAAAACATATGACTATCTTTCTTTGTTTCATTTTATGCGCAAAGACCGATTATGCATATCCGTGCAAATATTTATGACGAGCTCCGTCCGAACCTACAATTTTGTGCACTTATTATTTACGGGCATATTGTTTACACAAAATCACTTAATTTTATTCTAATTTGTGCTAAATAAAAACGTTTAACTCTTTAAGAGTAAGTATCACTCAATAAATAGAATGTTTGTTACCGCAACAAATATACGAAATTACGAACTTACATGTGCACCTACTCCCACCAAAATACATCGCCATCTTCAACGCTGTCTTACGACTGACTGATGCGGCCGCCCTAAGGTATTTGCTAATTTTACGTGTCGGCTAGTGTCTGCAGATTCGATCGGTATAGGTTTGAGCTCGAAAATACAATTTACTTGGTGACAGGATTTTTGCAAAGTAATTTGCAGGATTATATCAAACCGGTCGGAAAGGGATATCCAAAATACACATTCAATACATAAAAAGGCAAACTAAGGCAATGAAAGATAATGACTTTTTAATAAAATTTTAAAGCTTTGCAGAGTTTTTGCACATCTAACATCCAACGGCAAGGCATTTCATAGCCGAACTGCACGGAAAGTAAAAGAATCATTATAAAATTTAGAAGACGAAGGAGGGGGAACAAGAAGAAATTTACTCGAAAGCCTGGTGGAGGAGAGGTAAGCAAAACGTTCCTTCAGGTATGGAGGTGTAGCAGGGTTAAATAGGATGTTGTATAGAAGAACAAGGACATGAGAATTTCGTCGAAGACGAATAGGTAGCCATTTGAGTTGGGTACGAAAGTTTGAAACGTGGTCATATTTTCTCAGGCCAAATGTAAACCTAATACACAAATTTTGTAGACGCTCAAGCTTATTCAGTTGGTCCTCAGTGAGATTTAAATAGCTGACGTCAGCATAATCTAATAGAGGTAGAAGGAGGGATTGTGCCAGCGCAATTTTAGTAGCAAATGGTAAGAAGTTACGAAGTCTGCGAATTGAACCTATTGAAGCAAACAATTTCCTACTCACCTCGCCAATCTGAGGAGTCCAGGATAAGGTGCTGTCCATTATTAATCCAAGATTTTTTACTTGATGTGAGAAAGGAATCGGAACCCCATCGAACATTACGGTCGGCAACATGGAAAAATCAATCCTGGGAATAAGTTTGGGACTACCAATAATTATTAATTGAGTCTTGGTGGGGTTGACCTTAAGACCGTAACGCTTACTCCAGTCTGAGATACAAATCAAGTCTCTATTCAAGGATTCGATAGTCAAAGGCAGCTCACTAATGTCACCCTGAGAATAAATTTGTAGGTCATCGGCGTAAAGGTGATAAGACGAAGAGATATTACAAGTAATTGAATTAATACAAATAGAAAAAAGAAGTGGAGACAACACACCACCCTGCGGAACGCCGGCAAGCGTGTCGCACCACGAAGAACGTAGAGAGTCAACCTTTATACGTTGCCGACGACCATTTAAATAGCTATTGAACCAGTCGATCACCTCACGAGATATGTTAAGAGAATGCAACATTCCAAGCAAAACCTCAAAGTCAACCGTGTTGAATGCATTACTGAAATCTAATAACGATAACACGGTGACCTTCCCGTTATTCATGCCTGAACGGATATCATCAGTAATTTTAACGAGAGCGGTAGCCGTACTATGACCTACACGGAAACCGGACTGAAAAGGATTCATAAGCTCATGCCTGTTGAGAAAAGAAGTTAATTGATGATGTACAAGGCGCTCAAGGACTTTGGACAGAAAAGGAAGAATAGATATTGGGCGATAATCAGAGAAAGATGAAGGATTTGCCTTTTTAGGGAGAGGAATGATATCAGCCTCTTTCCAAAGCGAAGGAAAAGTACTACAGGAAATTGAGAAGTTAAGGATGTTGGTGATAATAAGAACAAGGAGATCAAGGAGGGGTGAGATCATGTTACGGCTAACGCAGTCCACACCGACGGCATTTGATGAAATTGCTGCAATATTCTTCCTAACATCACTTTCAGTGAATCGAGTGAAAGAAAAAAACGGATGGTCAGGAGTTGGGATACTAGATAGAAAGTTGAGAGTATTGGTTTTTGTTGGCCCAGAAAAAATGGCAGAAGTGGAAAAGTGCTGGTTAAGCCGATCGAAGTCAATATCTTTATGTGAGGAATTTTGTTTAGTTTTCCCAACACCTAATGACTTAAGAAATCTCCAGACTTTAGCAGGATCACCATTCTCGACAGACATATGAATGTGACGTCTCTGAGCGTCACGGCAAACTGTACTACATCTATTTCGTAAATAGTGATACCTAGATTTGTTTTTCTCAGACGGAGTATGCTTAAATTTACATCTAGCTATATTTTTCTTAGAAATGAGTGACTTGATATCTTCAGTTAGCCAGGGAGCAGGAACATGCTTTAACTTAATTGGACGGATTGGGGCATGAATATCGTAGAGTTGGGTGAGAGTAGAATTAAAAAGATGAATTTTTTCATCTACGGTATTCGCCTGCAGAATAGCATCCCAGTCAGCTGAAAGAGCATCTTCGCGTAGCTTCTCAACATTCATCCGACCAAAACTGCGCTGAAGGAGGACCTTAGGAGAAACTTTAGGGGGACGGATTTTGTAAGACAGAAAAAGGAGATGATGGTAGGAAAAAGCATCAGCAGAGTATTGTTCGTATTTTGCAACATGATCAGAAGAGGAGACTAGAGTTAAATCCAAAAGCGAAGGTGAGCAGTTAGGAAAATAGTGCGTAGGGCCAGAAGGGAGAATGGACATGTTGCAAGCATTAACAATGGATTTGAGTGTGTGAGCACGAAAATCATCCTTCAGCAAACATGTATTAAAATCGCCCATAAGAATATGGTGATTGTAAGATGGCAAAAGATCTTCTAAAAGTTTTTCAAACGAATGAAAGTAATTAACACGAAGAGAGGGTGAATAGAAAACACCTAGCAGGAGTTTTGAGTGAGAAAAACCCAACTCAAGAAACAAGTACTCTGCGGCGTCAGAAGAAAGCGATTGCGGTGACTTGCTTAAAATGGAGAAAGGAATATGGGAACGGATATAAATTGCAACCCCTCCACCACCTCGACTCTCACGATCATTCCTTACCAAACAGAAACCAGGTAAAGAATAGGACGTCGAGGGTAGGCACGGCTTAAGCCAAGACTCGGAAATAAGAATAGCGTCAATTTTACTGAGTTCAAATGTTAACAAAAAGTCAGTAAAGTAGGCGGGAATACTCTGCGCGTTGATGTGAACTATGTTGAAATTTTTGGAAACGTCAGAGAGTTGTCGGTCAAGTATGTCACGAAGAGGGGGAGGGAGACTGTGAAAACTTTCATCATTCGAACTAGAAGAGAACGAAACAAAATCATCACTATCACATGAAACATTTAGGTCACTAGCATATGACATTGCCTCAATGTATAAAAAAAAAATATATATATTAAATAACGAAACAAACAACACTAAATAAAACTTTTTGGCCAAATAAAACTACTACCCGCCAGCAGTAAGGAGCACAAGATACATAATTAACAACACTTAGGGGAGAAAAAATAAAAAAATTAAACTTTCACAAAAAAGAAAAACAAAACTATACATATAATTTCCTTGGACGTGAAACGGAACGGTTTTGTCATGTGACACCACTAAACCTAATACTGTCAGCTGTCAGCTGTCAGGCAGGCGGCCTCAATGCCAAGTGAAGTGAAATGTTAACCGGCTAAATACAGTGAAAATAAATATCAGTACGACAGATCACAAAACAAAAAGAAGGTAGAAATATAAACAAAACAACATAACACGGCCAAGGAAAAGAGTAAAATGAAAGTGGGAATAATATTAACTTATAAAGCATAACTTAAGTAAAAGATTCAAGCACGGGGCTTCATTGCGGCTTGCCTTTTCACCCTTCCGGTCTTTTGGCTGGCAGCCGGACCCGGCCCATCGCCCTCGCCGGCTCTGGAAGGCAATGCCGCCGCCTGAACGAGGTCAAAATCAGCACGAAAAGAGCAGCAGTGTCGCTTACTGGCCCCGTCCAGCACGTAGATGTTACCGTCCCGAGTGAAGCAGCTCCGAACTCCGAATCGCTCCCTGGCCGCCATAAACAAGCTGTGACGAGGCGCTGTCAAAAACTCTGACACCACTACTCCGGAGCCCTTGAACTTGGTTTTACTGAACCATATGTTATTGCGATCAGCCAGGTCACGAAACTTTACTAGTATACACCTGGCTTGATTGCTTCGAGGACCCATACGATGACTCCGAGCAATATCTCCAACAGCCAGGTCACACTGTAGATGGGTTTTGAGTAATTCCACTACCCGAGCCGATGTGTCCTCCCCGTTAGCCTCAGCCACGCCATGGAAAAGGAGTATTTTTCGCCGTGACCGCATCTCCAAGGTGTCAACCTGCTGGCTGAGAAACTCCACTTGATGCTGCAGATTCTCCAAGGTCTTCATAAAAAATGTTCGGAAGGCCTCAAACTGCGATGCAACAGATGCAACAGTAGGACTCCCCGGGGCAGCTTTGTCAATTTGAGCCTGGAACTCAGCCATCCTTGTGTTAAACTGCTCGGACATTTCCATCATTGACTTTTTAATTGACTCCATTGTGTCAATGACAGTGAAAGTGTGGTGAAAGATGTTATTTTGTGAAGATCCAAAAGTAAAGTTAAGTAAACTGCTGGTAGGTAATATTTATCACATAAGCATTAATAACATTCAAAAAAATTTGCAAAATATTAACTTATTTATAATAAAATAAATTTAATTAAATCAGCTGATGTGTACTAGTTTTCTTTGCCTACCCACATCCATTATAATTTTGTTGTCAAAAAGCAACCAAAATTTAAAGAATCGTTAGTTTATAGGAAAATAGTTATGAAAACAGTAAGCTGGTACCACAGAAGTAAATTATTTCAATAAGATCGTCCGACGGTAAAAATGTACATGCATAGTTAAAGTCATGGCCCCACGTTGGGTGCCATTTGTTATTGATGTCAAAATAAAGGTAAATGAATATTAATTAATTTAGTTTGTTTTAGTCATTTTTTAATACCGCAAACCGGTTATTAATATACTCGCTTATTCTATGTGTTCCATTTTTCGAAGCATGACATATTCATAATTGTTGATTGCAATTTTGATGCAAACTTAAGAACTATCTTTGTTTGCTTTAATAAAACGTTTCGTGTTTACCTAACCTATGGTCGTGATGTATCAGCTTAGTACATCGGCTTACCATTTACTTAAGCCATACTTCATCCCAAATCAATACGCATCCCTTGGGACAGTGAACATATTCCTGTTACCTGTTTATTCAACACACGGGGGGTTTCCTAGTAAACCGGCTCTGTTCTTGAGGTTATGTGAGAGGTTCCCTTTTGCCGTTACGTTCAGCGGTCGGAGAAGACAGCCTTGAGATATAAACGATGTAGTTGGCAATTGTTTAAGACGTAGACTAAGCTTATGTCAATTTTATAAAAATAAAATATTGTTGGTCTGCATCTGTTTTGTCCACAGTAAAAAAGTCCAATGTTCATGCTTCCTGGCCCCTATTTCACCATGATGACATGTTGTTGTTGTTGATTTCTGGCCATTTGTTTCCACAACTCGATATCATACGTGCCTATTTTGCGTGGTCCCAACTCTGGCCCGGTACTTATTGGGGACTTCACATACACCTTTGAATTTATTTGCAGGTGTATGCAGGTTTCCTCGCATGTGTTCCTTCACCGTAAAGCATTTGTGAATATTAAAAAAATAAAAATAAAAAAATTGTGAGTATTTGCCTGTTTGTTTCCCATAGGTTTAAATAAATAAATAAATAATATTTCGTACATAAGTTTTTGACAAACTCATTGGTACGAGCCGGGGATCGAACTCACGACCACTGCGTAGCAGCCGTGCGTTTTAACGCTAGGCCACAAGCGCATATGATGACATGAGTGACAATTGTGAAATATCACTGTTACTCAGATTAGGCTTAGAACTATGTCTGAATTTTGCTACAATCGTCGTGTTTCTTGAGACATTGTAATTTTACTCCGCAATAAAGTAGCTGTTTTGTGCTGATTGATTAAAGTTCATGCAATATATTTCACGTTGGTGGCCAACAAACACATGGCCCCTCCGATGGTAACCGGTAACCATAGCCTATGGATAAATCAAACACCCAAATCCGATTTTAAAATGTACGAAAAAATGCACTGTACTCGAGTACTGTGCAAAGATAAATAATATACAATATGTATTAACAAATTGGGTAAAGTTTATACAGCATACAGTAACACGGTTGTATAATATACTAAATTTATGTTTACGGTTGTGTAATATTTGGTACTTTACGCACTTTGAATGTACATTGAAGTACCTACGTATATGCTTAAAATATTTCTACCGTTCAAGCTGCCTATTTGGTTTCAATACCTATAAGTTTTACTATCACTAGGAATATCGATCGAAAAATCCCCCGAGAACTGCTAACAATAGTGACTGCGTGGAATGTTCGCTGAATCTGTTTCCTCCTGGTTTTGTCATTGCGTTGCCGGTCACGTCGCGGTCCCGGGTTCGACCCTCGGCGCCGCCGTTTAGCGCCGCATCCTATACATGGCATTACCGTCATGCAGTGAATATATACGTATATTTGATCAAATTCATGGCATATACCGTAGGCCTATCGCGAACTGAGAAATTCGCAAAGTTTGATTTTCGAATATCCGTCTCTGTTACACTAATGGCGCCTTCGTTTAAGTAACAAAGACCAATGCTCGGAAACGAATCTAGAAGAGCGCGATAAGCTTTGAGATAGCGATGTCTCCTTATCACACTTA
>JALPQI010010792.1:0-38127 GCA_025490895.1 Thaumatotibia leucotreta
TCTATTTGTTGCTTTCTACAAAGATAATAGCAGAAATAGATAGCACGAAATATTTACTTACCTACAGTTAGAAATATTTCATTCAGGAAATAGAGTAGAGTCGTGTATACTGCCGTGCAATTCCTAAACCACAGTAACTGACAAAAGTCGATTTTGAGATAATAGCGAAAAACAGTTTTAAAGTAATATATTTTCCAAGATTTGATAGTTATTGAGATTTTTTTTTGTCCAAACTGAAGTATTAAAATCATACAATATGATAAATTAAAAAATACGTGCTTCTGCATTTTCTAAAATTAAATATGTGTTTTTTTCGAAATTCTGTGTTTGTACTGCGCTTTTAAAAACAGGGAAAAATATAACAATTACTAATTAAGACACAGTAAAATGACCACTTACTGCACAAATTTTGCGTGCTTTATAGAGATAGGTGGCATTTTACAGGTTAAACTGCAGTAAAAGGGACTAGTGTACTGTAATTTAACTAGTATTTTGATTGAATTTTCGTGCTACGAACTTCATTCACAGCAGTAAAATATAGTTTTTTTTTAAATAAAGTTATTAAATTACAATAAAACTTTGTAACAGCATGACATAACTTTATTATTAAGAAATTCAAACACGCTTATCAAGTTTCATGCCAATGTCTGAAAAAGAAGGAAGTAAAAAACTATTTAAAAGTTACTTGGAAAATGCAGGTTATTTAGGGATTTCTCGTCAATAATACAAAAATTTGACAAAAATTAAGGTTTATTACCACATTTTCTTAAGCAATGAAATAACAATCAACTTAAGGTACCAGTATCGGTTGTAATCATAGCAAATGGCACATTATATTTAGCCTTACATTGATTTTAATGAGTAAGCTCACGACTGATTATGGCGTAGCACTTCTACGATTCATTTTAATAAACATCATTTCTTACGTATTCGTGTCAGTCATAATTCAAAAAGTCTTTAGAATACTGTATATTATAATACAAAACCCTATAAAAGAATAAATTGTCATTAATTATGACCTATTACTACAATAGTACTCCGCTCTTGGAGTATATTTATGTATGACACGTTATAGGTTTTGTTATGTTTTTTTGGAGAAAACTAGGAAAAAAAATTGCTTCGTTAAAGCACCCTGTTAATAAGATAAATAAATGAAACCTCTTTAGTCATAATTCTAGAACCGCCGGTTGGTTTGTGGAGGCCTTTAATAAGGCCATGACAGACAGTGTTAAACGAACATCTTGACAGGATATTACATAGGGGATGATTGTTTAGAAAATAAATTATAATGTTCTTTTTTGTTCAGTTTTTTTTTATTTCTAGTGAAAGTTAATTGTTTTGATGTTAATTAAAGTCCCTTAAATATCCGTGACTAATTTAATAACACCGTATATATATTATGTATCAGTTCATTAAAGACATGATAAAGAATTTACTTTCATATTTTATGTTTAGCTTTGAATTTAAACTAACATAAATATATTTGTTAAATGCATATGGAATTACCGTATAAAAAACTTTAACCAAAAAGTATGTAGCAATCTTATCGAATCCAAAAACAGGTAAATACAAATTTCTAAATACTCGATTATTGACCGGTATTGGCGGTATTCGTATAATTCATATGTATAATCTACTTCGCGCAGCGAGGTACCGCAATCAAGAAGAAATGTAACAATATTATGGCATAACGATGATATTTGTTGGCAAGGCATTGCTTAATAAGATGATACCGCCGCCTTTGAATCATAACTCGCATAGCAAAATTAAATGTGTACAAACTAAAGAGAATTTTATTTTTTGTCTTTTAAGAACCTAATAATTAGGTAATAATACCTTTATGTGTTTAACTATATAAGTTTTTATTCGTTTATCAACAGACGACGCCTTGGTTGTTTTAAATTGTAAATAGGTCGAGAATAATTTTACTACCTTAAACTGGATGTTCTAACGATATCACTATAAGCTCTCTTCAAGGAACGTCCGAGATGGAACTAACTCGAATTTGCCACTTAAAATAAACGTCTAAATGCAGTAAAAATAGTCAAATAACATAAAAATACTGCCTAAACTGCAGCCCCTTGGGGTGCTACTGTCCTTTAGCTAGTATTATTGGTATTGAAAGTAATACAACTAAGTTTAGATGGCAATACGATATTTATTTGAACACTAGTGTACCACTTTAAATATCGTTATTTTATTCCTACTGCGTCTTAACTAGTAATTATGCTTATTAATCTATGAAACTGGAAACGCAGTACAACACTTTTAGCATAAAAATTGTATACTGTGTTTTAATTAGTTTCTTTATAAACGAGATACTATGAGTTTACATGCTAAAAATCAAAAAAATCTGCACCTGTACTGCGTTTTAGACAGTATCAGCCCAAAAACCGTAGCCGTAGACCATTTTACTGCGTTTTATATTGCATTTTGCAGGAAAAACTAGTCACTTACTGCTTTTGGGGTTTCGAGTTTCCATGTTCCAGTTTTCCAAATTAAAAACTGATCGATTGGGATTACGCGTTTTGATTTGCTGATTATAGATCACCAATAAACCAAAAATCGGAAAATTGGCAGTTACTGTGGTTTAGGAATTGCACGGCAGTATACTCTAGGTAATACTCATAAGTTACCTACTTCTTAATTAAAATTGTGGTGATCCGTATAAGAACATAAAGTCACGCTTAAAAATATATAGACATTTCAGAAACTATGTCCGATGCACAAGGTTCAAAATCGCTAACATGTTTTTGCATCCGATACCATCATTGTATTTTTATTACGAAAAAGGTGATTTTTTTTAAACAAAAAACATCTTGATATGGAGCAGCACGTCCAAATACGATCTTCCGGGTGCAAAAAAATGTTTTTTTAATTAAGAAGCCATATATCGCAAATCATATTAGGAGTACAAGGGTTGTAAGAAATGAGACAGACGTTCAAACTTCAAACCAGGCTTTTTGCGTGCCCGCCGTCGTCTGGGTTGTTACTCTCTTCGCCTTCACAGCTCGCTTCACTTTCGTCTAACAAATATATGATAACCCCCAGCTACGTAGAAGCTATACGTGATCGGAGGTCACATTTGTATTGGGTAACATTAAGTTATCTGGCTCTTATAAAGCGGGGAATATGAAGCCAGTAGCCGCCGTTTCACCCGCTGCCCACGCGGCTTTTAACTATTATAAAACATCCTAACGATATTTAATATCAATCTTTTACTTTAATGTTCTTCGTTGAACAGCTAATTCTGTCAAAGCTTGTATTAAATGTAAGTGTAAGTGAATTATTTTCTTCTATATTAAGTTTCAGGCTCATTAAGCCCTTGATCTTTTTATGGCAATGTATCTAAATTCACATATTCTTCACCGACTTTTTGTATTTTTTGCACCTTTCAACTTCGAGGAAGCTAACTAATGATTTTTTTTTATTTGACAAAAAGGGTTTCGAAGAACACGCACGTTATATATCACTTTGTAGATATTGTGAGTAATAATACTAATAATGTATAAAGTATTTCCGTCTTGAAAAGAACATTTAAAAATCTTAATGTAATTTTAAGATCGTTTTTGATTTAGTATTGGATCATTCATTACCTATGAAATTAGCGTTTTTGATCTTTGACTTTAGTTGGTCCCTAATAGTGTTATTTAAACAGTAAATTCGAGTTTTTTTTTATTTTCTTAAATTATATCAAAAAATAAGTCTTGAAATCAACTTATGTCACACTGTCGGCTTGTATGTTTCAAATACGTATTTTATGGTATAAATAGTACTTAGTTTAATATAATAGAGATGAATAAAAAACACGCATTAGAAGTGTATAAATACTATTGGCAAAATAAGGTTTATTTTGATTGTGACTTGAAAAAAATATGTTAATAAATTATTATATGGAAAATAGACTGTTCGCAAACAAAACACCGATTTCATTGATGACCTTATATTAAAAATTAAGTCGATTGTACACGGAATTAGCCAATATTCACCATTTAGTTCCAATTATTACCTAAAACATATACGAGTACGTACATGACTCGTAAAAAACTGCCTCCATATTTTTCTAGATTTAGTAGTTACCTGTGAATTAAATGAACGCACGTCGAGACAGTTGAATGTCAGAAGAGGTCGCGTGAGAAAAAAAAGATGTCTATGCGCTTTGAAGTAGACACACAAAAAATTGTTCGAACTCGACTGTTGTTTTCTTCAATTACCGAACGCTGCGCAGGCGTTGACCAGTATAAGTTAGTCTTTCTACTTATGATTGTTGTTTTGGTTCTCTTGGACGTCATATACTGGTTGGAAAAGTGTTTGTTTTGCCTGTATTTAGTGAGCAAGAAGAATTCGTAGCCTAGCGCGGGGGCGCCGGCGGTCGCGCTGCAGCGAATCCTAGGATTGTTTTAGTTTAGCTTTGCTATTATACAGCGTGACGCATTCCACGATGTAACGTATCATTGTTTATATGCGTGGCACATGTTTGAATATAAAAAAAAACTTAGCGGTATCATAAATCCAGTGATCTTGTGCTTCGGTTACAATAATTGTAGCCAATTTTACAAGGCAATTTTGTAAGGGCCCGTAGTAAGCTCAATCGGGGTTTGCGTTGTTGCAGGTGACGATATAAAGTACGTTTGGGATGAAACTAGTTTCTAAATGGGAAAGATAAAAAATCTTCTGCTGGTGGAAGGCAAAGTTAGCATTTTGTCTTACCCCATTCAAAAAGGGTCAAACGCAAACTCATGTTCGGAGTCTTTCTGGTGGACAATCTGAAAGTTAAGGCCTGATTTTCTTATGAAAGCCTTATCTTCATTAAGACGTACTCCTTTTTCATTGCGTTGTATGATAAAAATCATTACTACCTGTTCACAGGCTCTGCCTTTAAATGACAATAATAAGAAAATTAACTCTCATAGCCCTTAACTTTTAAAATGTCCACCGGAAAGACTCATAACACGATTTTGAGTTTGACCCAAAAACTATTTTATCTTATCCCAACGTACCTTGTATCCAAATATTATTATGCATACAGGTATTTAAATACAATATAAAACAATATTAAAGTAGTAAGCAACAGGTATTTGTGCTAAGCATAATTGCCCTCAACGGGACTCAAAGCTGGCACCTCCAGCTTCTTACGCAAGATCACTACGGTCCACTTCAAAGAAGGTTTTATGCTGGTTAATGATAATCAGCTCAAAATATTTGCAGTAAAATGAACAATACCGCTGATTACCGGTTTACCTACTTCATGCGGCAGTGACAACTGCAAAGGTGCTAAGGTCATTGTCTAGACATTTGCCTGCTTCAATGTTTTATTAAAATGTTAACAGGTTATTCATAATCGGGTTCCGTCTTGAATAGCGTTGAAAATGTCGGAAAAAATTTTTTTTGGGGAATGTATGATAATTTCGTTTTTTTTTTCGGGTTTTTACAGAAATAATTAATGTCGCTGTCATTTTCACTCCTTTCCATCTATTTCAATTGACTTTTCCTCGGTGACATCGCGTTCTCCTGGTATAAGTGAACATTATACCTAATTCACATTAGTTTACAGTTTAAAATTGAAGTGAGAATTGTTTCGAAAAAATCCTTTAAAAACAAGATGTTTGGAAAGAAACGGGATTTAATTCGAAAATTTTCAACGCTATTCTTTGAAATTATTAAATGTGACTTTGATGAGATCACACTTTAAGGAGTGATCAACTGATCATCAGGTATACCGATGGACCTTCAGTAATGAACAGCCTATTTGTGTTCATAGATACAAAGTGTATTTTGATATAAATCCTGAAACAGTTACGAGTAAAGTATCTAAGTGAAGGATATAATAAAACCACATGCTTACAGCTTCGTTTATTAATATACCGATTTCCACGATACAGGCTTAGCCTAGTGTGGAGGGAGTCACTGTCAAATTGGGAATCGACCTTAAAACTTTTTTTCAATAAAATATTTTCGCTTTTACTTTTTTTTACTATATTCGTAGTTGTCATTGACTCTTTGAATTTTTAAGAAAAAATATTTGATATATGTTTATTTATATATTTATTTTATTTATTAAACAACTTACATTTACAGTTAAACCAAACATGCAAGTTATAGGTCATTACTTAAAACTAGAGAATAACAAACATTCAGATAAAATAAAAATAAGCCTTAGGTATAATTACAATGTCAGATAAATTTAAATACATAATAAAATAATTAAGTTAAAAGATAGTCGATGGTGTGGAGATCGATTCAAGATAGCGTGCGGCCGCAGCCAAGAATCTGGATTCAGTTTGCGAAAATAAATCCAATGTGGGGTCTGATTCCAAAATACTATTAATATTGCTAAGTGCCACATATAGTGGACTAGTAACTAGTGTAAGTGTGCGAGTTACAGGTATCGCAAATAACGGCATCAAGCGGGGCCGAAGCGTTGTTCTGGCAAAATGTGTCGGCACCTTGAAATGCACAAATTGCAATAGCCATGGATTACTTATTACCCCTCTGAATAATCTGTAAATGTATTTAACGGAGAATATTTGTCTACGCACTTCCAGACTTTGGTATGTCACCAAGTCACCATTCCCAGTACAAATGGCGTGGGGTACATGTACGGATAATAACCATATAATTTCATGTAAAGAAATGTTACGAATTGCTTCTGCACTTTTTCAATTAACAGGGTATATTTTTTCTCGTGGGGGTTCCAGATCATGCAATTGCTCTGTAGTAGGCTACGCACAAAGGAATTAAACAGTAGTGTAATCACATCATAACTGTGAAAATAATTCGATTGGCGGACGACAAAGCCAAAAGCTTTTCGAGATTTATTACAGACCGCGATTGCATTTTCTATGAACGTTAATTCAGTATCAAACAGCGTACCAAGGTCACGTATTGTTTTGGCATTTTCCATGGTCACACCATTTAATGTGTAGGATCGACTTGATATGTGTATGTGTCCGTATTACAGTCGTCATCAGCCACCAGAGTGCTCAAAAACAACTGAGCAGGCCTCTATTGTCATAGTGTTAAGTTTTTTTTGGATACCGTGGCCGTTCCGTTATTTCTGATGGCGACTGTATACTGCTACTAGATTTTCCTTTTCCTTTCGATTTTTACCTTCTTCCGGTTTTAATCGTATGATGGTTCAATATTAATCATGACATGTGTCTCTCTTATTATTTAGTTAGAATGTGACAGTAAATGACTCGCACAACGCGTCATACCACGAGCCATACAACGAAGAAATTCAAGTGCTGAATTCTCAATCCCATAAAAGTAGTGCCTCAAATTATCATTATCCTTTTCTCAAGTCACGAGACAAAAAAGACAGAGCTAATATTTATGAAAAATATTGATAGTGTTAACTGGACATTGTAAAGTCAGTCCATTGGTTACTTTTAACTTCAAATTAGATGATGCACTTAAAAAAGTGAAGAAATGTCGTTGACATGCTGACTACTGAATCCACTGGGTTGCTAAACAAAAACAATATATTTTCAAAATATAGCTGTGCTTTAAAAATAGGACTCTAGTATTAATGTTAAAATACGTACCCAGGTATATCTATTTCAATTAAATACTGCATTCATTTTCATTAACTAAATAAAACACCCCATGAGTACCCCAGTAGTGTGCGTGTGGACTGAGGGACCACTTATATTTCAATGGTGGTTGGTATGATGGTGTTTGGTGAAAATTTAGTAGTAGTAGAGAATAATTTTGTAGAAAAATCCTGGAATTTGTAAAGAATTCACTAAAAAGTTATACAGCCAAACGTGTGGTCCCTCAGTTCACACACTGAACCTTACACTTCTGGGCAATTGGTTAATATGCTGGCTTATTTTAATGTTACACATTTAGTAAAAACCTATTTAAACGCATTCGTAATGACCGAAACGTAATTTGGCAATGATTATACACTAAAAAGTCTTCCTTTTTTGGTCCCTGAGGGACCACATATAATAACTAATAAATCGGTACATTCGTACAAAAAATAAATACATTTTTCTTTGCAAACATTAGTAAAAAACGCAAGGAAGATTGTAAAAGTTAAAGGAAAGCACAACTATCAATCAATATCGCAAAATTTATATTTGTTTCTGGTCCCTCAGTTCACACACTATGAGTTAATAAAATAATCAAAATCTCCTAAAATATAAACATTATTAAAAGGTTTGTCGTACTGAGGTTTAGTTAAAAAACTTGACTACATAAATATATATTTTAACGTGGATTGATGGCGTACAATATAAAATAAATTGCTTTTTAACATTTCCTTAGCAAAGCGTTCATTAGGGTGACCACACAATGAAGCGTTTACTAACGTGACGTGCCTCGTTTTTAAATTCAACTTTTTAAATTTGCTTACTAATATCAAATGAACCAAGGAAAAACTGCATACAGCCAACTACATTTTAGATTCTGTAAGCAAAATTATGAAATTAAAAACAAACTAGGTTTATGGTATCAGGTTTGGTGCGGTAAAACATGTAGCTCGAATATACTTGTCCTGCGTATTATGTTTAAAAAATAAAAAGGCGGCAAATTAACTTGAATTGATGTGTTTGGTTTATTATTTGTTATTTTATACTCCTATTTTCCGGATTGTTGATCTGGTAAGTACCTCCATTAAGCAGCATTCTATTTGAATAGTATGGCCGTGTGGTGACGGCAGTAAGAATACATTTGTCACCACCCCAACTCCTCCTGCGGGTGTCGTAAAAGTGTCACTGATCATTAGGTATTTGATAAAAGAATGATGATGGGCAGCGGCGTCATCATAGTGGACACATTACTGCGATCGTCAATCCGCTTGCCCAGCGTGGCGATTATGGGCACTTATCTCCTAATGCGTCTACACGCAAAGTTAACATGTTTTACCGCACCTGATACCATAAACTTAGTTTGTTTTTAATTTTGTAATTTTGCTTACAGAATCTAAAATGTAGTTGGCTGTATGCAGTTTTTCCTTGGTCCATTTGATATTAGTAAGCAAATTTAAAAATGAGGCACGTCACGTTAGTAAACGCTTTTCATTGTGTGGTCACCCTAATGAACGCTTTGCTAAGGAAATGTTAAAAAAGCAATTTATTTTATATTGTACGCCATCAATCCACGTTAAAATGTATATTTATGTAGTCAAGCTTTTTAACTAAACCTCAGTACGACAAACCTTTTAATAATGTTTATATTTTAGGAGATTTTGATTATTTTATTAACTCATAGTGTGTGAACTGAGGGACCACAAACAAATATAAATTTTGCGAAATTGATTAATAGTTGTGCTTTCCTTTAACTTTTACAATCTTCCTTGCGTTTTTTACTAATGTTTTCAAAGAAAAATGGATTTATTTTTTGTACGAATGTACCGATTTATTAGTTATTAGATGTGGTCCCTCAGGGACCAAAAACGGAAGACTTTTTAGTGTATAATCATTGCCAAATTACGTTTCGGTCATTACGAATGCGTTTAAATATGTTTTTACTAAATGTATAACATTAAAATAAGCCAGCATATTAAACACTTGCCCAGAAGTGTAAGGTTCAGTGTGTGAACTGAGGGACCACACGTTTAGCTGTATAATTTTTTAGTGAATTCTTTACAAATTCCAGGATTTTTCTACAAAATAATTCTCTACTACTACTAAATTTTCACCAAACACCATCATACCAATCACCATTAAAATATAAGTGGTCCCTCAGTCCACACGCACACCCCCAGTAACCCGTTGATTTTTTTTGCAATTCAACTTAAGTTTTGGGTTAATCGATTTATCTAAAGAGATACCTAGTCTAGAAACTAGTCTAACTTGTTTGAAGAACATTTCTTTTCGACTTTGTCTTAGTTATGAAACTGGTCATCGGCGTAGCAACAACTAGACTAGAAAATCGGTAGTAGGTAATTCATTACCATTAGCTAGAGGAAAACGTCGTAAAATTATACATACAACAGATAATAAAATATAAACACTAAATTCGAATTTGTTTCTCAAAACAGTTTTGACCAAAATTGCAATTCGTGACATCAATGATACATCCAGGTAGATCAGGCATGAAAAAATAAATTCCACATCAAATATCAGATATTTAAATATATTACAGTTGTAAAAAATACTTATGTCTAAAGTTATAAAAGTTACAATGAGACTATCAGTTGCTCTCGCAGTAGGTCCCGCCTGTGTCGTCAGAACAGTGCAGTAACAACATATTGGGCTTATGGTGTATAGTTCAGAATAACTATGTAATAATCTTTCGCCGTCAAAATAGCAACTTATTTTCAGATTTTTTTTAGATACTAAAGTAGTAGGTAGGTAGGTTATATTTTACTCTTGTGTCCAATACTTTTTTTAGTGTACAAGTAAAAAAAATCACATTAATAAAAAATCGAATCACTATCATTATCATTATTAGCCTTATTCGCATTATTTCGATATGAAGTGTGCTCTGATAAAAATAAAGTACCTACTTTTTTTCTAAGCAACCTGATTTTGTTGTAATATTTAACATGAGGGCTTGATATATGAATCAAATAAATGATCACCATCAAATCAATTAATCAATATTGGTAGGTAAATGTGTCATTCTCAGGTAGGTATTGATGACTAACACTGTCACTAGGGTTGTCAACACCGCCGCTGTGATAATAATTATCGTCGGCTGACAAGCAAAACTCACTACAAAAATTGTCACTCAAGACTCATATGTCAGCATTGAAGCAGAACTGAGATATGAGCTTTATTTCAAAAAGGTATTTGTTACTTAGTGAGTTTTCGTTGTCAACCGACTATATTTTGATGGAATAACTAAAATAAATTAATAATAAATTAATATTTTTGGACATCTATAGCTACACAAATCGACGTAGTCCCACGGTAATCTCAAGTAAGGCTTGAGATGTGGGTATTGACGACGATATATATAATAGATACGACGACGATATATATGCATATAGACACTTAAATACATAGACAGCCATAGTTAAATACACAAATATGGTCCTAGCCGGGATTCGAACCCGAAACCTCCAGCTGCGTAGGCAGGGTCACTACCAACTAGGCTACGGAGGCTGACAAAAAACACGCTGTACACTTTCCATATTGAGAAAGTGACTAATTGATTCGTCTTATCCTAGGGAGGATCCATTCATTTGTACACAATGCCTTCGCAATTAGTGACTAATTAATTCAGTTTATAAAAATGTAATTAAATGTAGCGTTATGTCAAGATACTCAATTTTATACCTACTTGACATTTTTACAAGTGACATTCGAGTCAAATTGGAACAGTGCTACTTACTACAATGTATTTAGATATTTAGTGTTACATATTATTGTTTTTACTTGACGTTTGAGTTTGACGTTTAGAGTATAAAGTAGAAATAAAACTTAGTAACTATTACGTAACATATTATCATCCAATAAAATGTACGAAGTGCCCATGAGGGAAGGAAACAAAATTTACTAAGGCTAAAAAAAGTAAGAAATGCTGTATGAGTTTTGGAAAATCTGCAAAAAAAAATTTCTTTTTATTTTTTGTATTTCGAATGCTTTATTAGTGTAAGGTTTTATTAGCCTTTTTTCAAATCTGAAACGGCTATCTCCGAAAATATTCACTTTTTTAAAAACTTTCTTCTGGCACCGTTATCTTTTTCAAAAGGTTCATTCGGCGATATCACACTATAGGATTTCAGTAAATTAAAAAAATCATCGCTTAATTATGTGTAGGGGAGGTAGGCGAAAAAAAATATTTTGCTGCATTTTATTCTATTTTTTTGTTGCCGTGATTAATATGTATCTGTGTGCATGGAAAGGTATCTTTTCACGGTGATTGACGAGTGATGTGACTTTTAAAATGGACTTTATTAAAGAACACATACTGTCTATTTTAAGAGTCGTTACGAGGTACCTTTATAAGAGCACTGACACGTATACACTTACTTATACGAAGATGCAAATTTCAAGTACTAACGGCCACTGAGCTATGCTGTGGACAAACAGACATGGCGAAATTATAGGGACGTATTTTAATACGGACGGATAGATAGATATTCTAACTGGGTCAAAAATTGCTAAAATATGATAACATCATTTTTGTTCGTGCCCTGTGGTAGAACAACACGATGTGCATTAAGCTAAAGAAGTTTCCTATAATGTATCTAAAGTTAGGGGCTTGCAAACTGGAGTATAAGTAGCGAAAACTGAAGTAACGTATGACGTCAGCGCTTGGTAAAGTCAAGTTTGAGTTTATTTCCTTGAACTTGTAGCTCTAGTCTTAAACGTTGTATTTTATTTCACCGGACCAGGAAGATATTTATAATAATCACGCTTTCTTCGATCAAAGCACTAATATTGAAATATAGGCAATGAATTAAAATTAAACTTTCTTATAAATACTGACGATTGTTTGAGGCCCGTGTTTTCATGCATATTGAAACTAAACCTTCGACATTGAAAGAATATTAAGCAGAAACAATAAAACAAACTTCAAAGTATAAACATAGACTTACCTACCTTTAAAATCATATACTATGATATTACAATAAAGCATAAATCAGGCTAAAATAAAAGTTATTTATTTATTATTTATTATTTAGGATATATTATTAATTCAGCTTTAGGTACCTATAGGAATTACTCAACTGCCTGCCTACTTTCGTGATTTTGTATTTTTTAGACTGACTGAAATCTTGCAATAGCAAGGACAATTTGTAATTTAAGCTTTGGGCCTGTTTCGCCATATCTGAATAAAATATATCTGTCAGATAAATGTCAGTTATGTGGATAAAAATGTTCCGTTTTATTTAACTTTGTTGTCAGTATATGTAGAAATAAATAAACTGAAAACAACCCCATTAGTATGGACTTTTAATACCTACATCGTGTAATAAACATATTACACGCCATATTATATAAAATCGGTATTTACTGAGTAATTAGAGCTATATATTATATTCGGTAGAAACCAGTCACCCTTAACTGTCTAGGAAGACTACTTCCCACATTTTTTTTATTGAAATAAAAAACGAATTTAAAAACAACAAATCGTCGGTGTGAAGGCAGAACCAACTATTACAGTAAAAATCTTTTAGCAAATAGTTTTCTATGCCATTGACATAAAATACTATTTGTAAAACTAGCTTCAAGGAAATAGTTGGTTCTGCCTCAAACCCGGCGAAATTGTGTTTTCATCTTGCATGAAAAAAAATTGTTTTCAAATACCAATTCCCACGCCACGCCCAATTAAAGGTTAACAGCAATAATGGCAATGTTATTATGATATTATATTGAGTAACTGTCTACTCTCACGCAGGCACTTCTGGGAAGAGTGCAGTCGCGTCTATAAATATGTATACGGTTCGAAATTTATTACTATGAGACGAAGGTTTAAATTTGAATATAGCTGTGAACATGTTTATGGAGGTGACCGTACCTACCGCTTTCTGAAGCCACGTTTCGCCACCCACTGCCAAGGAAGCGGGCAGCTTGGCACGTACATTTGACTACACGTTAGCCTATATCCTTGGGAACCAAGCGGTATTGAGTATGTCAGCGAATTGAATATCATAAAGTACCTATTTTCGGAAAGGCTTAGCTGCGTACTGTCAGCATCGAAAGTAAGTGTATACGTGAATACCTAGTCTTTCAGTCTGTATTGCAAGTATAAGCCACTTTGACGCGAGAAAGTATGAGTGACGTTACTATATCATTTGTCAGTTCAAAGTAAAAAACCGGCCAAGTGCGAGTCGGACTCGCGCGCAAAGGGTTCCGTACCATTATAATTTTTTTATTAAAAAAATACAGTTAAATCAACCTACCTCAAAAACTATAGGAGATGATTTAATCAAACCAAAAGTCGTTGGTAGAGTTTATTAATGTGCATAACATATATTTTTTTTTGGAATTTTATATCGCGTAGTTTAAAAAATACAGGGGGGGGACACATTTTTCAGACTTTGAGAGCTGATATCTCGAAAACGATTTGCTTAAATAAAAATAAGATTAATAAACCTTCATATCACTTTCAAAGACCTTTCTATTAATACCCCACACGCTTATATACAACTAAAAAAAATTTTCTATCCCTCAGTTACATGCATGTATGGAAGACAATTTAGTATCATAATCCTGTAGCGGTTCATACAACACATATCCTTACCAAATTTCATTACTGTAGCATTTATAGTTTCCGAGTAAATCGGCTGTGACAGACGGACAGACGGACAGACGGACATGACGAATCTATAAGGGTTCCGTTTTTGCCATTTTGGCTACGGAACCCTAAAAAATGTAAACAAACTTGCAAACTTGCATTACTTCATAATCACGCACTTTCAGAACACAATCTTTTTATCACCAACTTAAAACCTTAAATCTGAAGTTCGCATACATTTTTTGTTAAAATTATTGAATTTTATTGGTATTAACATGAAAATATATCTGAAAATGTGTTTTGAGATATGCCAAGACGTCAAATTCTGTGGAAAGTCAGCCATATTTGTTTACCTTTTTTTACTTTCATCTGAAGAATGGTATAGTAACTTGGTACATACGTATGTGTATATTTTAATTTGGCAAAGTGAACCAAAGAGGATCTTGACTCTCGAAACTTCAAGTTTGACTCTTTCCCGCTTCGTGAAACTTTAAGCACTTTTAATGAAAAAAAAAACGTTCTGATACTCTGGTAGCTATGCCTCTTTCAACTAAGATATATGAATAAATATTTACATAATATTACCAAATCAATCAATCTTCAATCAAAAAGCTATGAGTCAGCAGCGAGTGAGTCACATCTCACAATCTAAAAAGATTAGGGACATGATAATAATAATTGAGATTAAAGACATTCGTTTACAAATTTTGTGATAACTTGTCTACATTTTGAAAAACCCAACAGCTTAGGTACCTAAAGATAGCATCCACCCGTAAATAGGCTTATTTACTATGGGGTCAACTAAAATAAAAATAACTGTTCCATGAATGGTTTAGGTTGACAAAGTAAGGAAAATTTGTATGTTTTTCTTGTGCATATGCAGTTGAACCTTGGTAAAAAAATAATATAAAAAATAATTACAAAATCATTAATAAATTGATATTTTACTATCTTGTATATCAGGTTTTCCACGTTCGCCCTCAGAAAAACAATATACCTGGTCTAATAATAAAAAAATACCAAACATCTGCTATTTCATAAGCCAAGCATCTCAAATACATGACATTATACTTACTTATTGAAGTCAGAAAAATGCCCCCAATTTTATTGCATGACTTTGACTAATAAACATTTTACATTGTACTTAAGGTGAGTTTCTTGCCATACAATAAATAATTGTGATATATTTAGTAATTTCACGCTATTACATCATAACAATGTATACCTACCTATACCAATATATTATAGTTGCATGTATCAAGTATGAGTAAATGTATGTATGTAACTTTTGAATGTACAGGACGTCCCAAAATTGTGTCCCTAAACTATATAGGTTTTTTTTTTATATTTCCGTTAAATTGGTTTGGTTACTTGGAAGATTAATATAAGTTGCCTGGTATATCAGATATCGGCTTTTGTTAATTTCGTATTTTTTTTCTATTTCATACATAATAATTGAGATGGCAAGTGTGAGAACAAGATCTTAGGTGACTGACGGCACATGTCAAAATAAGTAACATTAGAATGTAATAAAGGTTGCAATATACTTGTTCAGTCATTAAATTTATTTGCTTGATAACTCAATAACAGTAAGAGTTAAGTCACTACTTTCTTAGAGAAATTGATTATTTTTAACCTAAATAAGCTTCCCTTTAATTTAACGGAAATCAATTTACAAAAACCGTCTATATCCTATCTACGATATTTAAGGTACTTTCCCTTCAAGTCCCGTAGTCTTGGGACACCTGGTATACTTATTATACATGGTGTTCCACGAGCCACTGAAAACCTTGAACGGGGTGATTTGGTAGGTTAAACTGAATAACTTTTACTATGGAGCTAACCCAGAAATCTCAAAAAAAAGGTTTTTAGTGGCTCCTGGAACACCCTGTATACGAGTACTACCTACCCTATCTTTACACCTCCTAATGCTACTACTTCATGATATAATAGGAGTATATCTAATCCTCTATTTATTTCAATACTTTCAAGAAAACATCATTTTGAAATTAAAAAGCGATTCATGTTTTGATGTTTCATTGTTATGAATTTATACCTACGGTATTTTCACAATTTTTTTTATTTTTTACCGCAAATGAGTAATAAACTGTGTATGGAGACTATAAAATCATCAAAGTATACATATGCGCAATTTTTAATGTAATTATCTACTATCTATTTGTTGATGTAACTAAAGACCGAAGAGCTGGCGACTTCCTCGCACAACGCATCAGTATTGCGATACAGCGAGGAAATGCCGCCAGCATCCTCGGTACAATGCCACAAGGGCCAATCTTAGATATAGGTTAGGTTAAGTAGATTAGTTAGATTTAATCTATGTACATAAATTGTAGTTTTGAAAATAAATATATTAAAAAAATTATCTACTTAACAATAATTCGTGATGACTAAACATATCAGAATTAGTACCTACAACAATCTAATCGCCTTAAAAAGTTCATCACATTATCTCTATTAATAAGCTGAACTGCACTTTAGGTACTTTTAGTTATTTATTACTTCGTCGTCAAATGATTGTTAAACGTTTGTGCAAGAAATGCAACACCGGTCAAGTGTTATTTTGTGTAATATTCCCAGAAACAAAATGTGCTGTCTCCACCGTATCAGATTGGTTTAAAAGAAATTTGTGTTCATGCTAGTTGCAATTATTATGGAATGTTAAAATATAGGCTATTTAATTGCAATAACATTAGATGCTCGAATTCAGTCAATTCTGATTAGTGGAAGCATACATTTGAATACTCGTAGGTAATAAAATATACCAAGAATTATGTAAGTTACATGCACTTTCAAGACGGAATTTTATTTTAATGGCTCTTATATACCTTCGGACTTTTTTTATATCATAGTTACTGTACCTACATAGGTATGTAGAGTACCGACTCAGGTTGGTAGGTACCTACCTGAGTCGGTTATATATTACAAATACAATGTTATTTTTTGTAAGGTTGATTTTATTTGTTGAAATATACATAGACAGCCATGACCAAGGAACAAATATTTGTGATAGATAAATACACAAACAATGCCCTCGCTGGGATTTGAACCCGTAACCTCCAGTTTCGTAAGCAGGGTCACACAATTAGGCTAAGGAAGCTGACTGATTCGTAATTAAATATAATTATTTAATCAAATAAATCCTAAACATTCAATATTCAATAAATTATTTGATTTTATACGTCTATATTTAGAAATAAATTATTTATTACTCATAGGGAACTCCTCTAGCTACCTCAAAAAAGATACGAGTACCTATTGAAAACAAGCTGATAAAACTAAATATGATTCATTATTGATAAACATCAGTAAAATACTAGCTTTTGTTCCTATTGGCTTAATTAATTTCCAATAGAGTAATTGTTGCCGTGTAACCGATATAAAAGTCTGTTTTCAGGGTTCCGTTAGGTGCGTTGGGATAAGATGAAACTCTTTTCTGATCGGGGTAAGATAGAAAGTTGTCCTTCTGCTGGTAGAAGGAAAAGGTAACATTTTGTCTTACCCCATTCGATTAACTGTTTCATCTTACCTGAACGCAACTTAGTAATTAGGAAACCCTTATAGAATCGCCACATGACCGTCTGTTTTTCCTCAGCATAGTGGCCGTTAGTACCTACCAGACATCTTCAATTTTGTTGCAGACGTCTATAGGCTACGGTGATCTCTTTCCATCAGGCGGGCTCTATGCTAGTTTGCCACCGACGCGGTATAAAAATAATGTAGGGCGAGTAGAAGAGTGTTCCACTCTTGTCGTTCTTGCGTAGTTTTCTCCAGCTCTTTCTAGACGAAACCAACCGAACGCTTTCATGTAGTCCTGGACAATTTTGAAAACATTTTAACCCATTCACTGCCACCCCCCTTTCGTGGACATTCGCCAGGTGCCACACTTTGCTGTGGGCCTCAAACGCACATATGTCATGAGTCAATCAACGTTACTGTTTCCCAGTACCGCCGACACACATGTTAGTCCATACTAATTTGATTTGAACTCACATGTGCGTTGAAGGCACTGGGCGAACGTCACTCTTAACTATGGATGCGTCTGTGCTTCGCGGGCACTTAGTGAAAGTAACGCTGACGCATATATGCGGCGGTGGCAATGAATGCGGTAACGTTTGAACCCAAACTTTCGTGATTTCGGTATTGGTACCATAGTAAAAGTTACTCAGTAGGACTTATACATATGGATGGAGCATTTGAAGTTTTTAATTGCTGGCGAAACAACCTGTAAAAACGACAGGTGTCAATATTACCGTCTTAACCCTTAAATTGGTTATGTACCATATAACGCACATATTTTTCGGCCCCCTTTTTGTATTTTTAAGACAGAATTTTCTACTCTACATAATGGCGAGGAACGCATGAAGTATTTTTAATTTGCCAATTTATAAACCCTTAACTTGGCAGTGTACCTATCTTAAAAGATACATACTTTTTGACCCACATTTTGCATTTTTTTAAAGACAGAATTTTTTGCTCTCCTCAGCGACGATTTTTTTTTAATTCTGCCAAGTTTAGGGTTAAGGCTTAACGTTCGAGCACTATACACTATACAGAGCCAAACCCTTTCAGAATCCTGCCTAACATACTGTTGCACAAGCTGATTTACCATAAATCAAATATAAAATCATGGTATATTAAGTTTATTATATTTACCCATAACAATTTAAGTAGGTATTCAACATTGATGTTACACTAGTAAACTACAATTAAAACTTTACCTATTACTAAATATATACAAGTCTAAATACACGGTGTTTTTATTGATTTCGGCTAAATTAAAGAGAATCTTATTCAGGTCAAATATTTCTCTGAGAAACTAGTGGCATTACTCTGTCAAGACCTATTGTCACAATTTGACGTTTTACTCGAAATAACTTTATTTTTATTTAGTACATTTCCAAATTCAATAACAATCAATTACACTTACACTTACTGTTAATGACTGAACAAGTGTATTGCAACCTTTATTATATCCTAATGCTACTTATTTTGGCATGTGCCGTCAGTCACCAGAGATCTTATACTTAAGGTTCTCTCACACTTGCCATTTCAATTATTATGCCTGAAACAGAATTAAAATTTTTTTTTTTTACGAAATTAACAAATGCGTTGTACTAGGCAACTTCTATTAATGTCCCAATTAACCTGTCCAATTTAACAGAAATGTAAAAAAACACCCTGTATATAGTAATATATATCATAAGATCCCACGATGATTAGTAATTAATTGAAGTGAACTGTGGCAACGTGTTCAGAATGAATAACAGGCCGGCAATATCGTATAAGAGTAGATTCTTAAAATAAATAATTAGAGAAATATTGAAACTATGGCAGCATGGCTGCTTCGAAATGCCACGTAGATGTGTAGTTAGAATTGTGGATACTTATATGTAAAAATCCCCAATCCGCTTGCCCAGCGTGGCGATTATGGGTATTTACCTCCTAATGCGTTTATACGCATAGTTAATAGGAGAGGCCTACGTCCAGCGGTGGAGTATCATTAGGCTGATGATGGTGATGATATGTAGAAATAATGCAAATAAATATGCATGTTCATATTTACTGTGTAATATTTATGTATTTGCATGTAAATAAATAGTTGTTTTTAACACGACTCCTACCGGTCGTGATCCATATAAAATGTTTAATTGTCAGGGTTAACCCTGGCTGACTACATAAAATAGCCTACATATTGGAAGACATTTATTTTCATGAAACATTGCTAATAAAAAAAACAATGTAAAATGTGTTTAGTTTTGAACTTAGGTTACCAAAATTATAAAATCAACTTATAATATCACAGGTTTTTTTTGTTTGTTGGGTTAAGATTTATGTTAGGTTAGTTTGTTTGTATTTTAATGTGTTTTTTTTTGTATTACATATGTATTTTTGATATTGCTTAGGTTAACTGTAAGGTTTGTTTTGTTTTTTGTAATTTATAAAAATGTATAATTATATTTATTTTCGAATTAAATATTACATTGTCTATTATTTTAATTTTTTATTTGAAGTATCACCTGCCGTATAAACAACCACCAACCACCAATTAGAATAATTATTACATAATAATATTATGTATTCAATAAACAATTCGCCGTGTGGTGACGGCAATAAGAATACATTTGTCACCACTCCAACTCCTCCTGCGGGTGTCGTAAGAGTCGACTAAGGGATTGAGGTGTCACTGACCATTCTACAAGATTGATGATGGGCAGCAGCGTCATCATAGTAGACACATTACTGCGATCGCCAATCCGCTTGCCCAGCGTGGCGATTATGGGCATTTACCTCCTAATGGGTCTAAACGCATAGTTAATAGGAGAGGCCTACGTCCAGCAGTGGACTAATATACGCTGATGATGATGAATAAACAAATCAAGACTAAGTGACACGCTTTTTAATTCAATTTCCTATTTTTTGTCAAGTCCCTGTGTCGACTTTTTTCTGTTTAGACCTTTGATTGACTGGCAAAAATGCTTTCTTGCTAAAAGTTCCCAATTGTATCTATTTGAGCCATACAATAAGGTTTAAATAAAAAAAATCATCAATGAAATTGATTAAAAGCACAACAATTACTTTGTTTCTGTAATCAATTTTAATTAAAGTTTACATTGTAAACAACAATCTAAACTTGTCAGTTCTCACTGCATTATTCAGTGGTCGATCATTTTTCAATTACCACCTGATTATCCGGGGCACTTTCACTTATTGAGCTAGACTTAAGGAGCGCGAAGGTCGTAGGGCTGCATTCTGTGAAATCAATGAAAAAAAAAAATTTTTTTTGGACAACTTTACACAAATCTACCTAGTCCCACGGTAAGCTCAATTAAGGCTTGTGATGTGGGTACCAGGCGACGATATATATAATAGATAGATACATATAGATACTTAAATACATATAATAGATAGATACATATAGATACTAGACAGCCATGAGCAAGGATATTTGTTTTATAAATACACAAATAATGCCCTCGCCGGGATTCGAACCCGGAACCTCCAGCTTCGTAGGCAGGGTCACAACCAACTAGGCTACGGAGGCTGTCAAAGCAGGCTTTTTTATTTTACCATGTTGAGATAGGCAAAGAGTAATCTGATTTGTATGTGTACAAAAGTAATTGGAAGCAGTAATCGGACTACTTTTTGCATAACTCTGCATACAAGCTGTCAGTAAGTAATAAAATTCATCAAAGCTTCTGAGTTTTGATCTGAGCCTTTTGTTGATTTAATTTATACTCCTATTTGTACGTTAAAGAATAAATGGATAGAAATAAAAAACTACATTTCACGAGAAAAAATGCACATAAGTAAAGCAAACAAAAATAATACATATTTAATATACAACTACATTAAGTCACATCTCATTTGCATCCAGCGATAAATCGACCTGGAGATCTTATGTATATACTAACAGGTGTTTTGGATCGAAAAAAAAAACTATTGTGACAGCCATAAAAATATCTTATAATGTTGATACAGATCTGTGTGGCCCCTTATGCCAAAGTTTTGACTTTTAGGGGTACTGACTGCATTTAAGGTTTTTTTTAATGTCACGCTAATTGGACATTAAAAAAAACCTTAAATGCAGTCAGTCAGTATTCAGTTTTAGGGAGAGAGAGGTAATCTCACGCTAATCACCCAACCAGCTTAAAATAAAATAAAACTTAATATTAGTCAGGTTAGTAACGAAAATTAAGTACGATAATTTAAGCTTGGTCGGCGTTTTAATATTAAGGTGCATTCAGACCAAACGAGCATTCGCTATTCTATCGTGATTCTATCCCCCACTCTACGAAATTCGATCGTTACACAAACCGTGATTCGTGATCTGTTTTCTGTTCGCTTTCATAGCATGACATTGATAATGTTATTCCTTCTAATTATTATTTTGACATTAATTTTACAAATACATGTATGCTTACTATTATTAATTTTTTTTCCTACATTTTTTTATCTTTTATTTTTTATTATCAATCTCATGAAATGAATTCTAAATATTGTACGCCATACAATGGCTGATTGTGACGATCTTATAATAAATATGTTACCTTTGTAATTACTCACTTTCATGCAATAAATTATTTTGTATTTGTATTTGTATTGATTTCGTAGAGTGGGGGATAGAATAGCGAATGCTCGTTTGGCCTGAATGCACCTTTATGATATCGCTTAGTTTATAAAATTAACTCCTAATCCGAGTTTTCATTGAAATTTAGTGCTTAATCGTCGTTACCAACCTGACTAAAATTAATTTTTTTTTCACGCTGATTTGGTGATTACCGTGAAATTGCCTCCCTAAAAGTGAATAAGCTCATAATTTACGAAGCTTCTGAATTGATAAACCGGTCAAACTAAATTATGTTTTAAACGGTGATTTTTGTTCGAGTTTTAAACTTCGTTAAATGTAATGATTGCAACACTGTCTTATTATTATTTATAGTAGGTATATATATATATATATATATATATATATATGTATATTTTGTCATCAATATAACTAATGTACGTGTGTATTGAATGCGTGCACAATAATACTATTTCAAAATAAAACAAAATAAATCGTAAATTGTCTTATGCCGTTATTTTGGAAAACGAACGGGGTTAAAATATTATTAATTGATATAAAATATTGAATTGATATGCATTTCATAATATTTATAAAACATACATGTATTTAACATAATACTTAAATGAACCCGTCACAATCCTTTATACTTTCACTTCGCGTAATTAGACAAAGCGGGTCCCAGTCTGCAACGACTCTGCTTGCAGTTTCAGTGCATCCAGCCAATAAAGACCTCTCACTTACATGGGTTTGTTATATTTATTTTCTATGTAAGTATAAGTAACTATGACAAATGAGAGACATATTTAATTTTCTGTTAGAATAATTACGTAATGAAAAATTTTTAATGTACAAATTATTTTTAAAAAACCATGTAAATTATCTTTAAAAAACTAGTAGAAAAATACAATTTAACACAAATATAAATGTAGCAAATTATTATTTAAAAAAAAACTTTTTTTTGAGTATGTAAAATATTTAGAGTTTCGGCGTAAGACAATGCAAGTATTTAGCAACGTCAATGCTATTTCTGTTCATGCAACAATGGTGCTACGAGTTTTCAATAAGCGGGCGAGTGAAAGGCGGCGGCAGTGCGCTTGACCGTCTCGGCGCGAGGACGCAAGGGCGCCGTGCGTCTTGCCGAAATTATTCGGGGCTCGCTGCACAATCGATTTTTCCCGTCCGATGCGGAAAATTCTTCGGGGCGGGGCGGGTGTAGCGCGGCGCTCGGAGAGGGGGCAGGGGGGCAGGCGGAGTGCAGCGGGGCGGTGCAACGCGCGCCGGCCCGGCCGTCGGGCAGACAGTAGGACGGCAACGCCACTGCGAGTCGGTGACCAAGGCGCGAACAGCGCGCTCGCACCGTGACATGTAGCGCGGCCGCCGCGCTCAGCCTCGCGACTCCTCCGTCGGTGGCGGCGCGCCGATGCGCTTGCCGCCCCGCGCCGACGACGCCCGCGCCGCGACCGTAACGCGAGTACCGAGTGAATCCCTCTCTTGGACCTGAAGCGAGCCCTTCAGCCCGACGACCGTCGGATGGAACCCCGAGTGCGCCGATTCGCATCAAGGTTAGCTGAATATTTGAATGTGAGTGTTGTGCACCGGCCGGCACCCCTTTAACCCCCTGATCGCGCCGCTGTAATTGCCTGTAGGTGGGCTCGGAACACGTGAAAGGGTGACCGCGAGTGACTCATATAAATTTCCACAGCCAGATTGCGACTTATCTGTTTTTACGGCGAAGGTAAAAAGAGGGTTACGATTGTTATCAGAGTATGTATAAAATTATGTTCCGCAATTTATCTGTCATGGTGTCTAGACTACGTAGACCTGTATATCTGTGTCAGACTAGTTAGCACTTAGTGCCTATTTTTTTCTAGACCGTAACGGCGCAATGTTTAAATTTTGTGTAATTTCCGCGTTTTTGTCATTGGCGGTTTTGTAAATGGTAATAGGCTGTCTGTCTGTCGCGTATTGGCATTGGCGCGGACCGGCGTCGGCCCCTGAAACGTCCGTAAGGCGACGGCGGATTGCATCGTGCATGTGAGTTACTTGGTCGTTTCTCAAGAAGCTGTTATACATAGGTTTGTAGGTATAGATCTATGAAGCGTTGTTTATTAGCTGTGGTATCCTTCAATGTTATGTTTACTTGCTAGACGTGATGTAAAGAAGAAAGGTATTTTATTGCTTTTCATAATACGGTACAGTTATTATTTTTGTTTCTCAGGCAATTGTGTTCGTTTTTACATAAGCATTTTTGCTTAATAGAGATGCATATCGATATACATAATGTTAAGAATGGGAGGTAATTTTATTTCTTTGTGTGAGTGCACAATTTTATGTTCCCGTTTATATTCAAAATGGGTTGCATTTAGCTGCAGTGTTTTGCAATGGAGTTATGCTACATAAGTATTTAAGAGATTCTTATAGAATTATGATGTAGAAGAGAACACTGTATTAATAATTTCGAAGGTTTTAGATTTGTTATTTAGAGTACCAAAAAAATTACCTTTTTAGTTTTAAAATATAAATGTGTGATCCTAACGTAATACCTAACATTATCATTATGAATACAGAATATTTTAATAAATCATGTTTAATGAGGGGTAAACAAAATGAAATAAGTATTTAATGAGCTGGATATATGGATGGAAATAAGTACCGTTTAAAATCATATGCAACTAGATCACTCGTTTATTAATCAAATAAATAAAAAAGTTCTATGTAATAAATAGAGATATCGATTCATTGATTAATTGTGTAAAAACTGTACTGAATTCCATTTGATGTGAATTCTGTTAATAATAACATTGAATGCAACCACATGCGATAGTTGAAAATAATACTAATCTTAGAGATTTTGGAAGTAATCATTACTAGTTACTACTATGAAATCTATTGTATCTTTGCTCTCGTAAAACAATTAAAATTAATTTATAAAATTAGTTATATAGGTACCAAAAAAAGAGAACTGGTTTCACCAGACTTTTTAGATCAACTTCATAAAGACCGTATTGATAAGTATAAGGACAACTTAAGTCCACTGCTATAATAACTTTTTACTTTTGAGTACTGCCTTTTTTCTCTTCTTCTGGCTGCTAAAGTAGTATTATTTGTATTTAAAACAATTGACATCCAATTTGTCAAAAACCCTGAAAATGAGAGGGCTTTCCGCTGAGCAAAGAAAAAGAATTGTGGACAAATATGTTCGCGAAAGCGGCATGACCATAAGGAAATTGGCAAAACTTGAAAATGATAGTCGTTCAGCTGTATACAATGCTATTAAAAAATATGGTAGTGAGTTGTCATTCGATGATAAGGCTAAAACAGGCAGACGGGTTGGTACGTATAACTCAAAAATGTACTTAAACATTGTGAAATGTTTCGAGATCAATCCCAGCCTGTCCACCAGGGACGTAGCAAAAAAACTTAAAACTTCTATTGGAATGATCCAAAGGGCTAAGAAATACTATAACTTAAAGACATATCGGAAACAAAAAAAGCCCAAACGTAGCCCAAAACAAGCTGCTTCAGTAAAACCAAGGCTTCGCAATCTGTATAATAGCGTGTTAACGAAGAAAAAATAGTGCATTATTCAAGACGACGAAACCTACGTAAAATTGGACTACAAGACACTGCCGGGCCCCCAATTTTACACTAAACTGAAAGGACAGGAACTCGAAGAATCCGTTACGTCGATCCATGTGGAAAAGTTTGGTTCCAAGGTCATGGTATGGCAAGCTATTTGCGAATGTGGGATGAAGTCAACGCCTTTTATTACGACTTCAACTATGAACACGGATACTTACATCAAAGAATGTCTACAGAAACGTGTTTTACCCATGATTCGTAAGCATAAAGAAGGTATACTGTTTTGGCCCGACCTGGCATCCTGCCACTACGCTAAGAAAACCATAGAGTGGATGGAAGCAAACGGTGTTCAATTCGTGAAAAAAGATATGAATCCACCAAACTGCCCTGAAGTTCGTCCCATTGAGCAGTATTGGGCTGTAATGAAGCAAAAGCTCAGGACAAAGTTCACAGCATCAAATTCAACTGACAGTTTCAAAAAAGATTGGGTAAGAGCTTCCAGAATGGTGTCAAAAACAGTTGTCCAAAACTTAATGGAAAGCGTTCGAGGACGCATAAGAAAAATAATTAAGGGACCGGTTAAATATTAGTTTGTTTATGTTTTTTATTGATTTTGTATGAAAGCTTTAAGATACTGGTTTAGTTTATCAAAAAAATAAAACCCTTTACTAAGATGTTTCATATTTTCTTTGTCCCTATACTTCTCAATACAGTCTTTAGGTGGAGTTCAAACCTACGTACACTTGTGCCATAAAACTTACATATGTAAATGAATTAACAAGGAAATCTCAACCGCATCTAAACAATTTTTTTATTTATAAAATGCAAAAGATGCTTTAACATGATACCTCAACATTTTCAAATAACTTACTTCTGATTTTTATGATTTTATAATTAAATTATCAGATAAATATGAACAGCAGCTTTAATGACACATTTCGGATCATTATTGCGATAATTGTGTATTAAAGTAGTCCCATATGAATTATGCAAATAAAACACTACCACTTATTTAGACGAATAAATAGAAGAAGCGGTGGTGGCCTAGTGGTTTAGACGTTTGACTTTCAATCCGGAGGTCGTGGGTTCAAATCCTAGCTCGTACCAATGAGTTTTTCCGAAACTTATGTACGGAATATCAGATGATTTCACCATTAGCTTTCGGTGGATGAAAACATCGTGAGGAAACCTATGCAGGCATACCTGCATAGGTACATATACCTATGCACATCCGCGAAGAAATTCAAAGGTGTATGTGAAGTTCCCAAACCGCTTAGGGCCAGCGTGGGGACTAAAGCCCAATCCCTCTCATATATGAGAGGAGGCCTGTGCCCAGCAGTGAGACATTATATAGGCTAAAATATTATAATATTATAGAAGATAGATGTTTCTATGGGCCGAAAACGACCCAATGACGATGACCGAATAGTGGTTACTTTTCAATGGAACAAACATTTGAGATAAACACACAAATAAATGCCAGCTTCGTAGGCAGGGTTACTACCAACAAAAATGATAAAATTACCTATTATTCTTAATTGAGCTGCCTAGATATTTATTTATTTTAATTTATTATTTTCAATGTTAAAAAAAGAGATACCATACTATAGAACGTGGCCAAAACGTATTTGCATTCCCGTTGCCTGTGAAGTGTTGGGACTCAGAATAGGTTCTCTAGGTGGTTTTTGGAAGTTTCAGAAAGGTCGTTTTTTTAAAATACGTACTTAGGTATTAGGCGCTACTGTAATTACTTAGAACTACTAATTCAGAACCATGAAATTATTTCTAAATTCCCTAAGGGGCTTCTCCTGCTAGGTACCTGAAACCTAACTATCAACGGGAATAAAATTATTTTTTAGCCAACCTAAATATTTCAATGCTGATAATGATACCGTTGTTAAGTCTTATATTATTGGTAGGGCCCTTGCCCTTGCGTATAAATACACCTACGACTTTTGTGTAAAAGTTGTTAAGCTTATTACGAATACTGTAATCCGTAAACGAGGATGTGTCTCTGTCATTCCAAAAGAAGCTTCATTAGTGTGACAGAATCGAATGCTCGAAATTAGAGAATTTCGATGTTCCCGGTAAACCGCGGCCCCACCGCGAAAAACGAAATTCGTAAATTTCGAGGATTTGTCTCTCTCGCTCTAATGACGCCTTCATTTTAGTGACAGAGAAAAATCCTCGATATTTATGAATTTCGATTTTCGCGGCAGTAGGCCTGGTTCTCTACACGATGCTAACGCATGCGACTGCTACGTTTTCGTAGCGCTTGGAACTCTTGCGCATATAAAAAAGCTTCCCGTTACGTACAGTCGCTGTCAATAGTATCTTAAATCATGAAAGCCGCACAAAAATATGTGACACGCTTTTATCGCTACCCCAATAGTACACGGTTCTATGTTACTTTTTAGGGGTAATTAGACTAGACTAAGTGTCAATGTGACAATGATCAAATTTTAAGTTGATAAATGTGCAATATTGCTTGTAATATTGGGACAGCGTTATGTCCAGTGAACGGCACCACTCCTGCTTTACTATATTTATTTATTTAACACTAGTTGTACCTATTACACACACTTGAACATATTTTTTGAAACAAAAACATTACATAATAAATAAAGTTTATTTTAAAGTTGCCATAGGAACCACACATTGTAGCACAAGTGTTGCCGATCACGGGTTATTTAGTACACCAAACGAAGGAAACTCAGAGGAAAAAACTCGTGTATAAGCGAATTTTGGCATAGTTGTAGGGAATGGTGTTTTAAACCACATACTAAAAGTACTGGTGGTTAGGGGTGGAGCTAACGGGGGGAGGGGGGTGTAAAGGTCCTTATTTTTAATTTTTCGTAAATAACTCGTAAACCGTGGCTTATAGCAAAAAACGTTCTAGTACAAAAGTAATCTACATAAAATTCTCTACAAAAAAGATGTACACATGTTTCTTCTAGGATCAATGTGTCATGAGATAAGAAAGCAACAAGATGGACACTAAAGAAATCAACACATTTGTTTAAGTTGGTATGGCACATACAGAATGCTCCCGAGCATTCCAAAAGATTTTAATGCTCAATTCCTGACCATATTTAGAGTCTTTAATGTTACATAAAATTTCCTGGATTCGGCTTGGTTTCAGAGATAATCAACCTTTTTTTCGAAATAAGTTTTTCGACGTAACTCGTCATAAATCTTCTTTTTGATTACAATGCTACCACAATGTGTTTTAATATTACCACACCTTTTGCCAGGCAATCAAAAAATGGGAATAAACTTGACGAAATAATCTGTCCCTAAAAAAAATATTAAAATAAATAATTTTAACAAATTGTTGTTATGATAAAAAGTACTGGAAATGTCAAAAAGTATTCAAAAAGTCTAAAAAAAAAAGAGAGAAAAAAAAATTTTTTGGCGTTATATCACATCAGGTCTCATAATCATTCTTGTTTATTTTGATATCTAGAACGCATACTTAAAATCTTTTGAAATGCTCGCGCCCGGGCGCGCCCTGAATGCTTATTTGTAAAAATAAAATTCATAATTATCTTCAAAACCTAAAATATTCTCATAAACATCGTCAAAAGATTTTAACTATGCATTTTAGACATCAAAACAAACAAAAAATATTATGAGACCTAATGTCAAACGCCACCAAAAAAAAAATTTTTTTCCTCTTTTTTTTAGACTTTTTGAATACTTTTTGACTTTTCCAGTACTTTTTATCATAACAACAATTTGTTAAAATTATTTAGTTTAATAATTTTTTTAGGGACGGGTTATTTCGTCAAGTTTATTCCCATTTTTTGATTGCCAGGCAAAAGGTGTGGTAATATTAAAACACATTGTGGTAGCATTGTAATCAAAAAGAAATTTTATGACGAGTTACGTCGAAAAACTTATTTCGAAAAAAAGGTTGATTATCTCTGAAACCAAGCCGAATCCAGGAAATTTTATGTAACATTAAAGACTCTAGATATGGTCAGGAATTCAGCATTAAAATCTTTTGGAATGCTCGCGAGCATTCTGTATGTGCCATACCTACTTAAACAAATGTGTTTATTTCTTTAGTGTCCATCTTCTTGCTTTCTTATCTCATGACACATTGATCCCAGAGGAAACATGCGTATGTCTTTTTTGTAGAGAATTTTATGTAGATTACTTATGTACTAGAACGTTTTTTGCTACAAGCCACGGTTTACGAGTTATTTACGAAAAATTAAAAATAAGGACCTTTACACCCCCCTCCCCCCGTTAGCTCCACCCCTAACCACCAGTACTTTTAGTACGTGGTTTAAAACACCATTCCCTACAACTATGCCAAAATTCGCTTATACACGAGTTATTTCCCCCGATAGGCAACTTTTGGTCTTCATTAGGTGGGCTAATTTCACTGTAACTAAAGTTGTGTCAGATATTTTTGCAGCCTTCGTGGCATGAGAAATTATTGACCATGACTGTACAAGTACACAAAAAATCGATCCAACGATCGGTCTCCAATTTTTGAGAATTTTGGATTTTTGAATGTTTTATAGACATAAAATATACGAGTCGAGTATAAACTTGTTCGGTATAACTATTTAATTTCATACAAGTAAACAGGTGTATGCAAAAAATTAAGTAGGGGAGACTGGGGTCGATTGGCAAAATCGCAAATTTTGTCCTTGTTTTCGATTGAATTTGTTGCCTTATACGTGCCACTCATAGCCAAACTAACTGGCTATAAAATTAATATGTTAAATCGACTCTACAAATCACCAGTTAAGTGTCACAGCCGTTTTAAAAATCTTTGGAAAATGTTTCAAACGTCCCTAAGCCTGGGTCAAGTGAAACAAAGGTGGGGGGTAGTTGAAACACCAAGAACAATCAACGTATTTATTATTATAATCATCATTACACATTAGTTAACTTTAGAATTATATCACCCAAAGTCAGTCTTGGCCTTTAATATAATTATATGTCCCATATTGACCTTAATATACCTATCATATAGGTCCTAATTATTTAAGTAGTGAGATCGACTTACTAAAGTAATCAACAACTTAGTTTGTCATACAAAATATAGCTCTATATGTCACAATCAAAACTATTTAACATATAAGACTATAATGCTTATCTTTTGTAAGGTAAATTTGGCAATTGACAAGATACAAATAATATAACAAACACAGATGAACAATTTAAAGTTTGTCATACCAAATATCACACTATAATGTCTATAATGAATGTCACACAACACTATTAAATACTCGTATATGACATTATATGCTAATCTTACCTATGCAAGATAAATTTGGCAATTCACAAGATACAAATAATATAACAGATAAGGTAAGAAAAAACAAATAGGCTTATATAAGATTAAACCTTGATTCCCTTGGGTCACCTGCTGTGCACGCCTCATGTGCCCACAGCTTACATTCACAACATTGCACCCAATCTTCTCCTGGTTTACTGGTAGTATAGCTCTCCATACAAACAAGGCAGAAGCAGTCTTCGGCTTCATCTTCCGAAGAAGTTGTAATTTCGGTTTGTTTCGTTTTTTTTCCTCTGCCCTTACCCTTATTTGTTTTCGCAATATTTTTTTTAACTCTTTTTGCCTGTTTCTTGCGATTTTTCTGTTCATTTTCTTTCCTGATTTCTTCTTTTTCCGGCGTATCCGTGTAGATTGCGACTCTTCTGGCGAAAAAATATTAGAATGGCTCGTGGAAGTTAATTTCAGACCATATTTTTCGCCGCTTGCCTTAAAGGAATGCCTTTAGTTTGAATCTCCTCGTATGCCTTCTTGTATGTCTTCAGGTCACATTCTCCGCGATGGGTAGTTTTTTGGCGCTTTCGGGGCATCTAAAAAAAGAAAATAGCTATAATAAATAACATTGTGAACCCAAAAACGCGTACCAGGGTCAATTGAAACATGTTTCTATTGCCACCGAGAATCATGTTTCTATTGCCCCATTAACCTATCTGTAAATATTAAATTACGTACAAAAATAACGGAACACTGTAGGCATACACAAACCACTCTTATTTCGACTAGAATACTTATAAATTATAGTAGTTTAGTAAAAAGCAGCATATTATCAATGCTTATTAATCAAGAAACAAAACAAAAACTTTAAAAATACTTACTTTTTCTGCCAAAAAAGTAATACGGTCACCTCACAACGTCCGACGGGCTTGTAGCCGCGGCAAGCACTGTTTAACAGGTTCGCACGAGTTTGCCGGTCCTCTCCCCCCTCAAACCCCTGCCGCTGAGACTAACCGTTACGGAGTTATTTGACTTGTTTCTAATGACCCACGTTCCAATTGACCCCAGCCTCCCCTAAATTTATGAGCATTAAGTTGTTTCGACGATTTTTATTACTTTAGTTTGTGTAATTTAGAAATTCCTATGCGTATCGGGATCCTAAGTGCATTCTAGCTTCTTAAAAATATTTATTTAGACGATTATTATTGTGGCGCGTATAGATGTTGTGAAAATCTTTCAGATTATAGTGTCCCGTTAGAATTTTAAATGTCTCAATTAGGTCACCAGTCACCACGTTCTCTTCGTTGCTTCAAAGTTGTAAGCTTCAGTTTCTGTGATCTCTCGTCATACGGCTTGTTCTTTAGTTTTTTCCCAGTTTGGTGAAACTTCTCTGTACCTTTTCGAGCATCTCAATATATTTTACAAAGTAGGGATTCCAGGTTTGAAAACCATACTCCAATAGAGGCCTAATGTATGTCTTATAAATCTTCATCACCATCTTCGGCAATATCGAAAAGCCTTCCTCGTAAGCTTCTCGCTTTCTTTACTATTGCAGTGATGTGTTCCTACCACTTCAGGTCTTCAGATATCTTGACGTCCAGATCCATTTGTACTTTGACAGTGTGTAGTGTAGTTCTAGGTTGTAGGTTAAGCGAGGATTTTAGAAATAAAATATTATAATGCATATTAATTAGCAACAAATGGAACGTAGATGTTGTGTTTATTTTTAATTATTCCTATTTAAAGAACTTGAAGTGATTCATAGATACGATAACCTTTGGTTTTTCGTAAGCCACGCTCAGATATTTATATGAACATTGATCATATCCTTTTTATCAATGTCATCTGCATTAACTAATAACCCATTATTTTAATTATCATAACCCTCATGAACTCGCACTCCAATAGATTTTTGAACCATTGTGGGAACCTTACGTCCATTTACTGGACATTGATCATTATACCCATATTTTCATCTCTATCGATCTGGTCTACGAGGAAAAAACACTTTTTAGCATATGTAAAGCCAGAATAAATAGTGCATAATAATAATAATAATAGGGCCGCAGGGCAGCTTGTGGCGAGCTGTTGGGGAGTAACGACCCCACGGACCCGAGTGCTCCCGAGAGTCGGTCAGGGTCCCCGCCTCCGACGTGTCTTCGTCGGTCGGAGTGGAACCCCAAGGGGACCCGTAGGACTCTCAGCTCTGGCTTGCCTTAGTTGGCCGTCCAGAGAGGAGTCGTCAGAGCTATACGCTCCAGGGGTGGAAGTGTAAATTTGCGTAAGTCGCGAGTTGGTGCAGCGGCTGTCGAGCCACTGCGCAGAAAGCGGTGTACACCTCTCTACACTCCTGAGCCGCCTACACCGGTGTTGCCCCAGGCTGTCTCTTGTGACGGCATTTACGGGGCCCATCTAGTCGGCGGCGAGTCACCGCCTGCCTCGATAGCAAAGAGAAATCATTGTTATGGCAGGTGTCCGGACCTCTTTTCTATAGTTCCATTTCTGATCCATCCATCCTCCATCACCATAGCCCATTAGTCTTTTCCATTTCTTCTCAATAGTCTCTATACGCCTGTTGGGACCGGTTTACGGACATCTATTGATGTGCCCGTGAATGGGTTGCAGCAGGTGTAAAACACAACAAATTTCTCCAAAGGGCCTCTGCGTGTTGGATCTGTATCCCCGCGCAAGCCTATCAAAAAACCGGGATTTGTAAGCCCGTGATTCCCAAGGAGATACAAATAATAATAGTAATTGTATTTTTTTTAATAAGACTAAAAGCACACAACTTTTTTTCATATCAAAGACTAGTTCCTGTTATTAGTATTTTATTATTCTGTAAATTGTTAACTATATCGTGTAAGGACATAAACCACCCTACATTCTGTTTGGTGAGTTATTTAAAAAAAGGCAAACAATCTTGCAGTATCTTTTTATTGAAAACTTCGAGTAGAAAATAAGTTTTAGCAAATATACATAATACAACAAGGAAATACAGTTGTTTACATTATTTTGATTCATTAAGTACCTAGTGTCACGAGCCGTGTGGTGACGGCAGTAAGAATACATTTGTCACCACCCCAACTCCTCCTGCGGGTGTCGTATGAGTCGACTAAGGGATTGAAGTGTCACTGACCATTTTTTTGATAATGATTAATGACGCCTGCAATGGGAGAAACGGTAATTTTTACGATTGTAGCACCTGTCATTGTGGTAAAATAGGGGCTGCTGCGGCTGCCGCGGCACTGGCTTACTACCGCGAAAATCCAAATTCGTAAATGTCGAGGATTTTTCTCTGTCACTCCAACCGAGGCGTCATTACAGTGAAAGAGACAAATTCTCGAAATTTACAAATTTCGAAGTTTGCGTGGACATGTGGACGGCTTCCACGCGACACTGCGCCGCGACTAGGGCATGCGATCCCGGGATACAAATGTAAACAATCACGGGATCTTATAGTGTCAAATCCCGTGATTGCAAACAAATGAATCTTGGGATTGCATGCCCTACACAGTCCGTTGTCATGTCGGTCGTAGCTGACAGGAGGAAGAGCAGTCTGTTACAGGGATCAAAGTTTTTTTCTCCATACAAGAGAATGGTTCTAATTTCGTTCTTCGGTAAATAAATTCTAATTTAATGGAGTAACTTAAAAATACGATGTTGTAAATAACATTAAACATTGAGTTCTACATAAAGATTAAAGAGTATAAAACATTTTACAATAGTGGGTTATTTTTAAGATTTTTTTTAAAATACCGGTTCTGGTCCCTGGAAAAACGACAGAAAATGTACGTCCTAATTAACAAGCCCTCTTAATTGCCTACATAATGTAACAACTTATTGTTTATAGAGAAAATGTACTTATACTGTACATATAGGTATGAAGGTGCAATGAAGGTGCCTGGCTCGTGAGAAGAAAAATAATATATATTACAGAAAGTGCTATTAATGTTTTAGTGGTGTTATATTATCTTATTTTTATTTTTACTGAACACAAGCAGTCTATCTACTCGTAGATAATAGTATGAGATAATATCACTTTCACAATATATTATAAATAATTACTATTTTCACAAAAGAAGGAAAAAAGCGTATAGTTACATGATTTTATTGTATATTATTACAATTATACAAGACATACAAGACATATTCTGTATCAGTCAATGTTTTTTTATTTAAGTTACCAAGCAGGCTTAGCACATGATTGGTGCGACAGTATGTCGCCGCGAGATAGATCTCCCGTCCTTCACTAGCTATATTAACAAAAGAGGGACGGATAGACTATCTCGCGGCGAGATATTGTCACACTGATCCTGTGCTAAGCCTGCTGCTCTACATATTTTTCATCAACATGCATGTGTCGCGAGCGAAGTTAAGCAAAAAGTAATACTATTACCTACTCCTTCTCATTACACTTACAAATGTAATTGACAGAATCAGATTACTTTTTGCCTATTTTTGGTCGCGGCATATATAAAAGAGTGAAATTCCGAAATTATAGAAATGCTAGTAAGTTATTAAATATTATTTTATTTAAAAATATTGTTTGCTCGCAAGCCTGATAAAAACAATCCGCCGCCCTAGATACACTAGTACAGTTAAGGGTATAAATATGTATACACTTTTATACTTATACCTGCAACATAAGATTTAAAATTGTATATATATTTATGCCCTTGGCTGTACTGCTGAATATTTACACTCAACTCAGTGTCAATGAAAAATTGCATTATTAATAAAACTGTCTCTTATCTAGCTCTTATCTCACAGGGTTAGGTGATTGCGTGACAGTAGAAATTAAAGTAGTTGTGCTAACTTGAGTCATGCACATCACATTTTTATTCATCTCAACCTATTAATAGGGTATAGTGCATTTAAAACATCGAACAACAAAAAACATATATTTAGTACCTTAAGCGTCTTATTGTGATAAATAGAACGTACCTGATTAGCTAATACAGTGGGTTATGTTATAATCATGTATTAGTACATTACCACACAAGTGCAAAAAACATGAAATTAGAAACGAGTGGCGATGTTTTAAAACACGATCGATGGGGAGAGTTTTAAATCGACACGAGTCACGAATTTCGTTTTTACACGTGTCTCGTACGACGACGTTTTTTAGTGCAGATGGCCCTCCGAAGTTTTGGACCTGACGTAAAATGACACACTTCTTGCACTAGAGCCTAAAAAAGACACCATCAGTACTAAAAAAATATCCTAACTAGTGCGGAAAAGTAAACTTTGCGTGCGTAAAGTTAAGGCACTTGTTATGAAAAAAGTCGTTCAATTTTCACTCGGGCTTCAACTTTCATCCTCGTCGTAAATATTTTTTTTTGCACTTGTATCGAAATGTACTATTTGGGTCATTGTCAGATTTAGGTTATCGTCTTTTCGGTGGACATACATAAAGTTAAGGAATTCCTGTACTAATTTTGGAATAAAATAATTGACGGTACAATTAGGTTCCCCGGAATCCCCGGTCTAAAGCCCTATGCAATCAAATCGTAACATAGATTTATAAAAGCAGCTAACTTTTGACCACCGAGTGGACAACTTTTGTTTTTCGGACTGACAATGACCCATGTCATACGTTTTTTTAAGATTTTACGTTTACATTTGTTTAACTTGAACTGGAGTGGCAGCAGGCGGGCACATTGCACAGAGAGCCGATGGCCGTTGGGGCGGGAAGGTTCTCGAGTGGCGGCCACGTACGGGAAGGCGCAGCGTGGGTAGGCTGGGCTGATGACCTGGTGAAGGTCGCAGGAGTCCGCTGGATACGGGTGGCGCAGGACCGGTCATTGTGGCAATTTTTGGGAGAGGCCTTTGTTCAGCAGTGGACGTCTTTCGGCTGATATGTTGATGACATGATGAATGGTAGTGGTCAATGACACTTCAATCCCTTAGTCGACAAAGACGGGAAGATTTAGCGACAAATGTGTTACTGCTTTCACCACCCAACCGTATTTTCATAATATTACTTTCATATTTGGATAATCGTTGCAACGATTGGTTTTACCTTGAAACAATTAGTTTATGTGTTAGACCATTGATTAACACTTTACAGTTATTTCTTGCGTCCATAAAACTTGTCTAAAAATCAGTGTTTTAAAAAAGCTCTTTTAAGTGATAATTAGTTTTTTGCTTCTATACATAACTTCAAGTTCTAAAAGCACACGTGTAACACACACATGTCATGTAGATACAGCATATAAATAAACTTAATTCATTACTTTTGTTATTTAGGTTAGCAATTTACTGTATATTGACTTTTTTTTCATTGAATATAAATTGCTAAAATCTGTTGTCTATAAATTAAAAGCCTTGGTTTGGGCTTGGCGTTTTCCAGCAAGCAGAGAATAAATACTGAAAAACTAGCAATGATGAGATAGTGATTATGATGATAAACTTGGATGCCCCTGACGTTTGTCGCTGCAACCTGACGGCTACAACGACAAACGATTAAACAGTTAAACATGGTACCATCATAAGCCTACTGCTCGAGCGTTCTCCCAATTCGCACATTAAGATTCTAAGACTGAACTAGAATTCGCAGACCTTCATTAGATTGGCAGAGACAAATGCATGAGAAACTCTCTGGACCGAAAATCTAGCCTTGTGTGTACAGAGCGTTACTAATCTACTCAATACATTCGGCATTAGATAATAAATATGTAATGTAAAAAAAAAACTTAGGGTGCCTACGAATTATTTTTAAAGTGTTCAACTGTTCAGGTTTCATTCGACGTTTCCCAAATTGGAGCAGATTTGTTGTTATGATTTTTAAAAACCGGCCAAGTGCGAATCTGGCTCGCGCACGTAGGATTCCGTAGCAACAAATATTTCAGCCAGCGTTTCCAATATAGGTAGGCACTTAATAACTCAAAATTACAGTTAAATCAACCTATCTCAAAAACTATAAAAGATAATTTAATCAAACCAAAAATCATTGTAATAGTTCATTAATAAGCGTGTGGGGCAAAAATGATGTTACGAACACGCTTATATACATCGAAAAAAAAAAACTACCCCTCAGTACCCTAAATGTATGGAGGGCCCCAAC